>QJPP01005111.1:0-68471 GCA_003996215.1 Jaltomata sinuosa
TGTTGGATAGTAGCCCATTACTAACTGTTCTGGGCTACAGGGATTGGTTCACCTACCAGGGGTTGTAGGTGCCATCATGACCGAGAAATCGGGTCGTGACATAGAGTCATGCTGTCTATGAGTATGAGGTAAACCCGTAATGAAATCCATGTTGATCACCTACAACTTCCAAGTAGGAATGCTAATATCCTGAGTCACACCTCCTGATTTCTGATGTTCTACCTTCACCTGCTGACAGTTGAGACACTTAGTCATAAAATCTGCAATGTCCCTCTTTATGTCGTTCCACCAATAAACTTCTCGTAGATCATGATACATCTTAGTGGCACCAGGATAAATAGAATATCTGGAATTATAAGCTTTTGTAAGGATCTGTTGCCTCAACTCACCTACATTAGGTACACATAAATGACCCTGGTAGCGAAGCACACCATCTCCCCCTTGGGAGAAAACCTCTACTATCTGCTGATAAACATCACCTTTCAACTAAAGCAATATGGGATCACTGTCTTGTTTCTTTTTAACCTCCACTACCAATGAAGATTCTGACCCATTCTGGACTATTACACCACCATCTGGCATGTCCATAAGGCAAACTCCTAACCGAGCAAGCCTGTGAATATCTCTGGCTAGTTCCTTCTTCTCTTCCTCAACATGTGACACACTACCCATGGACAGTCTGCTGAGGGCATCATCCACTATATTGGCCTTACCCAGGTGGTAGAGCACATTCATATCATAGTCTTTAAGGAACTCAAGCCACCTTCTCTGACAAAGATTCAACTCTTTCTGGGTGAACATATACTGGAGGCTCTTATGATCTGTGAACACATCAACATGAACACCATAAAAGTAATGTCTCGAGATTGGTAGGGCAAACACAACTACTGCAAGCTCAAGGTCATGAGTCGGGAGTTCTTCTCATGAATCTTAGCTATCTGGAGGCATTGGCTATGACTTTACCCTGCTGCATCAAAACATAACCCAGGCCGACCCTGGATGCATTGCAATAAACCACGAAGCCATCTGACCCTTCTGGTAGAGTCAAAATGGGAGTTGTAGTCAACCTGGCCTTCAATTCTAGAAAGCTTTTCTCACACGCATCTGAACACTGGAACTTGACCTTTTTCAGAGTCAACTTGGTCAATAGGGTAGCTATGGATGAAAACCCTTCAACAAATCTCCTGTAGTAACCGGCCAAACCTAAGAAACTTCTGATATCTGTCGGATAGGTGGGTCTGGGCCAGTCTTTCACTGCCTCAATCTTTTGAGAATCAACTCGGATACCCTCACTAGATACCACATGACCAAGGAAAGCAACTGATTTCAACCACGGTTCATACTTACTGAATTTGGCGAACAACTAGCGATCCTTGAAAGTTTGCAACACCACTCTCAAATAGTCTGCATGCTCTTTCTCACTCCGAGAATATATAAGTATATCATTGATGAAGACAATGACGAATAGGTCTATATACTGCTTGAACACTCTATTCATCAAATCTATGAAAGCTGCATGAACATTCGTTAGTTCAAAAGACATAACTACAAATTCATAGTGACTATAGTGAGTCTTGAAGGCTGTCTTTGGGATGTCACTATCTCTGAATTTGAGCTGATGATAACTGGATCTGAGGTCTATCTTAGAGAAGCAACTAGCACCCTGATGCTGGTCGAACAAGTCATCGATCTTGTGGATGGGATACTTATTCTTGATTGTGACTTTGTTCAACTGATGATAGTCGATACACATCCTGAGAGAACCGTCCTTTTTACACATGAAGAGAACTGGAGCCCCTATGGAGAGATGTTGGGTCTGATGAATCCCTTATCTAGAAGGTCTTTCAATTGTTCTTTCAATTCCTTAAGCTCAGTTGGATCCATTATGTAAGGAGGAATCGAGATAGGCTGAGTATCTGGAAGGAGATCTATTCTGAAGTCGATTTCCCTTTGGGGAGGAACTCTGGAAAGATCTTCCGGAAACACTTTTGGTAATTCATTCACCACTGGTATTGACTCAAGAGTTGGGGTTTCAGAGTTTGAATCCTTAACCCTTAAAGGTGATAGATATACCCTTTGGAAATTATTTTTCTATCCTTAAGGTAAGAGATGAATCGACCTACAGGCACTGAGGTAATACCTTTCCATTCTAAGACTGGCTCGTTTGGAAAATAAAACTGAATGATCATAGTTCTTCAATCAACTAAGGAATAATAGGAATGTAACCAATCCATGCCTAGAATAATATCAAAGTCAGTCATTTCTAACTCTATAAGATCCGCTGAGGTTACTTTCTAGGAAACTGTGATAGGGCAATTTATGTATACTCATCTAGCCATAAGTAGGTCACCAACTGGAGTAGAGACTGAGAAAGTTTCTAGGAGGATTTCTGAACTGACACCAAAATTCAGTGCTATATAAGGAGTTACAAAGGAAAGTGTAGCCCCTAGGTCTAACAATGCATAAACATCTAAATGGAAAACTTTGTAACGTACCCGTGACCACATCAGGTGAATCCTCTTGGTCCTGTTGAGTCTGAAGGGCATACAACATGTTTTGGAGCTGACCACCACTTGTACCAGAGGAGGCACCCTACTGAGTGGGGAAACCTACTGAAGTTGTTGTAGAACTGGCCTGATTCTGTTGGGGAACATTCTTGCCCTTCTGAGAAACTGTTGGATAATCCCTCATTATGTGGCCTAGCTTGCCACACCCAAAAAAATTACCGTTGCCTGCCATACACTCCTCTAGGTGGTTTCTACCACCCTTCTTGCAAATTGGATGAGTGCATCCTCTAGTGACACTACCTTGGGACTTAGAGTCTGGTGCCCTATCCCGTCGGTTCATTCTGGACTTAGGCGCTAGAGCACTAGCAGAGGATAGGGCTGGAGCTGACAATTTCTTATGGAACTAAGAGCTATTGCCACCGTCTCACCTCTACTGAGAGTAGTTAAACTCACCTGTTCTAGCTCTTTTGTTGTCTCCTCCCCTTTCTTTGATTTTCTCCTCCTTGATCTGCTGAGCATAAGTCACCAACCGGGAGATATCCATCTCCTTAATTAGTATAGCAGTCTTGCATTCTTTGACCATATCATCAGACACACCAGATACGAACTTACTCATGCAAGCTCTGGAGTCAACTACTATCACCGGAGAATACTTAGATAATTTTGTGAACTTGAGAGCATATTTCTTCAACTCATATCATTCTACTTCAGATTGATGAACTCTTGGACCTTGGCTTCCCTGAGTTCAAGTGGGAAAAACCTATCCAAAAATGCAGTCTTCAAATAGTTCCAAGTCACCAGACCTGCATTAGCACAATGGGATTCTTTCCATTGCTGGTACCAAGTATAAGCCACTCTCTTCAGTTGGTAGGTGGCTAAATCTGTACTCTCAACTGGAGTGACACCCATAATATTTGTTACCTTCTGAATGTCATCAAGAAACTCCTGTTGATCCTCTTCGGACTTGGACACATGAAACTCTGGAGGGTTTATCTGAGTGAAGTCTCGGATCCTTGCTGCAGTAGTGTTAGTCTAAGGTAGAGCTGGTGCCAAAGCCTGCTGATTGACCTGATCGGTCATGGCCTGAGCAAGCACCTGTAAAGCAGCCCTAAATTCAGCATGAGTAACTTGCTCATTCAGAGGGTCTGCTGGAGCTGCTGGTGCTGGCTGATTCCTGGCATTGGATCTTCTAGAGGCATTTTCTATAACGCGTAGAGAAAGAGTTTGAAGGAGATTAAATAGAGTGCATACTCTGTAGCACGAGCTGGAAAAGAAAAAAGGGAAGTTGTTCCTAATGACATCTCATAGCTTTGCCCCCATAAGTGTGGCGTGCTTCACACTCATAAAGAAGAATCTACTCGACGCGACTTTCAGACACCCTAGGACACTTGAACCTGATGTTGTGATACCAAATTTTTCACGCCCCAAGGCTTCACGTAATACGGTGCTCGGTGTCACAAGTTCCCCAAGCTAACCCATGGTCTGGCATATCTAGATAATTTCTGGTAAAACATAAACTATGCGGAAGCTGAAAACTTTAAAATATCCAAGATGGGAAAAAAAAGTCCAACATATCTGAATATATAATATAAATCAGAGTGTAATGAGTCTGAAAAACAATACTAACAACTCAATAGATGAATCTAGTCTATGTTTGAAAGCCTCTACAGATATGAGTTACTAGGACAAGCCCGCAGCTAACCCTAATAGTTTGAAAAAGAAATGTAAAGACTGAAAGATAAAAGCATGTCTAGCATCCTCGGACTGTGAGGGCTCTCCACTGAACCTGATAAGTAAGGACTGGAATCGAGCTAAGCGCAGTCTGGATGCTGAGCGCCTGAACCTACATCATACAACAATGTAGCACAAAAGTATGCTCCAGTACTTTGAATGTACTTAGCATGCGGGATATGTGCTAAGCTGAACAACATAAAAACTAAATGTGGAAATACATACTGAAGCATACATTATATGATAAGTTGGATGCAATGACCAAGTAACTAACATTAGTATATAGCATGCTGAATTGAATAACAAAATACAGGGTCAAGACAATATAAGTCTGACTGTGGGAGATACTATTAACCGACATACCCCAAGTTGAGATAACTATGGGGCCAACCTGTAATCCTGGATAGAAGGGTGTTCACACTGTGCCAAGGGTACAAACAAAGCTGACATGGATCTACTAACCTGATGTCCACAAGGGACAAGGGTGACCAGCCTAATCTGACAGCTGAACCCCTTCTATACCTATGGTGGCACCGTAGTTCTGGGACTTGGGGATTCCTACTAAAGGTCTCAGCCTAATCTGATAGCTAAGCCTTCATCCCCTCGTCTCCTCAGTATAAGTCTACTCCCCACTGAAAGTAAGTAATGAAATGCAAGCTGAAATACTGGTTAGCTCAAATACTGATAATCATATGAGAATGCAACATATAAATATACTGAAACATGATGGCATTCTATTCTGAGGCATGATTTTCTGAATTATCTGCCTAGCAAGTACAAATTATGAATACTGAATTTGACACAAGCTAGAGTTACTGAATTCTTTACGTGTGACTATGCTACTTCTCTAAGAAATATGTAATCACTAATACTTAAACAATAGCATCTAAATTGAAAGGAATCCCAATGATTTAGTAACCCTAGGTCTGAATAGTTCATGGAGAATTGAAAAATATGGCAAAATCTAGGGACCCAATGGGTGGAAGGAACCCACTGGTGAAATCCCACATACCTATAAGAGAATCTACGGAGGAAAATCCTTGGATTTTAGGGCTGAGTTTGAAGGAACCTCCTGCTTGTTCTTGAGAGAAACTGTCGCCTCTTTTCTATTTTTCTTTCTAAGTATCTGATGATTTTAGGAGAATAGGTGATTTAGGTAGTTTTTGATTAATTGACTAGGCTTAGACTAAGAAAAAAAATGTAGCTTAAACCTTAAAAGAGGTAGGAAAGGTCTGGAATACCCCTGAGAAATTTTAAAACAAAACTGCTAAAATTCATAACTCAGGTTCCATGGATGGGTTTCATGGTTCGTGGATGCTTCCACGGCCTGTAGAACGCTATCGTGGTTCCTGGGCCCTTTTGTCAAGCTACAGGTCTGAGTTCCATGGCTTGGGTTCATGACCCGTGGAACCATCCACGGTTCATGGAACCCCCTTGTGGTTATCAGTATAGGAAGTGTCACGTCCCGAGGATACCCCCTAGACGCAACACGGTGCTCAGTGTCATAAGTGATCCCAAGCTAACCCATGGCATGGCATATCTATACAAGTTAAATTTTTAAAACATTTACAGTGCGGAAGCTAAAAACAATTTAATATTTGAAATGGGGAAGAACCGAAATGTGTCTGAATAATAAAAATATAATTAGAGTATAGTGCTGACAGAAAACAACACTAACAACTGCTGAAATATAGTCTATGTTTGAAAGCCTCTAACTGATATAAGTTGCTGGGACATGCCCCCAGCTAACTCCAACAAGACTGAACCTGAAAAGTAAATACTGAAAGTAAAGCATGTCTATCGTCCTCGAACTATGAGGACTCACTACTGAGCTGCTGAGTACGTACTGGGAGTCGCACTAAATGCGGTCTGGATGCTGAGTGCCTGAACCTACATAATAAAATGATGTAGCACAAAAGTATGCATGAGTACTTTGAATGTACTGAGCATGCAGGATATAAACTAAGTTGGACAATAAAGAACTGAACATAGAAATAAACATACTGAAATACAACTGAAAGCTGGGTTGGATACAATGATCAAGTATAAATCATGAATATAACATGCTGAACTGAATAAAGAAATAAATACTGAGTATATGGTCAATGCAACATGAATTTGACTGTGGGAGGTATTGTTAACCGACATACCCCAAGTTGAGCTAACTATGGGGACAACCTGTAAACCTAGATGGAAGGGTGTTCATACCTTGCCAAGGGTATGAACAAGTCTGACGTGGATCCACTACTGATGTCCACATGGAGCAAAGAGGTACAGCCTAGTCTGACAGCTGACTCCTTTAATATCTATGGTGGCGCCATAGTTCTGGGACTTGGGGACTGCTACTAAAGGTCTTAGCCTAAACTGACAGCTAAGCCTTCATCTCCTCGTCCACTCGGTACTAAGTCTACTCCTAATGGAATATAAGCAACAATGCACTGAAATAATAGATAGCTCAAAATACTGATAATTAACTTAGAATACAATATAAACATACTGAAGGATATGGCATTTAAATTCTAAAACATAATTACTTGATTGATCCGCCTCGCAAGCATAATCTATGAAGTACTAAAAATTATGACATGCTAGGGTTCTGAATTCTAAACATGAACTGTTGTAATTCTCCAAGACATCTGGACTAAGCATCACATGAATTTTAGCATCTGAATAGCAAGGAAAATTCTAAGGTTTTTGAACCCTAGGTCTAATCAATTATGGAGAAACTGAAGGAACTAACTGAGTTCTAGGGACCTAATGGGTGAAAGGAACCCATAAGTGAAATCCCACATACCTGGTGAAGAAAACTATGGAGAAATCATTGGATTCTTGGGGCTGAACTTGATGAGGACCTCTGCTTGTTCTTGAGAGAAAATTATCGCTTCTTTCTCTTCTTTTCTTTCTAAGTCTGATGATTTTAGGAGAATAAAGGTTTTAGGTAGTTTTTGACTAATTAATTAGGCTTAGAGTAGTCAAAACAACGTATCCTAGGCATTAAAAGATAAAGTAAAAGTCTGGAATGCCCCTGGAAAAAATAATTAGAAAAACTACTGAAATTCGCGATTCAGGGATCACGACTTGGTTCTATGGCTCGTGGAAAGTTTCACGGGTCATAGAATCCTGTCATGGTTTCCTGGTGCTTAAAGTTGAGCTACTGGACGTAACTCCACGAGTTGGGTTCATGACTCATGGAAATTTCCACGGGTTATGGAATCCTACTCGTGGTTCTTGAGCTAAATTCTTAGGTCTGTGAAGATTGGTTCCACGGGTTGGGTTTACGACTCGTGGAAACTTCCATGGGTCATGAATCCCACTCGTGAACCCTGGGGACTTAAGGTTGGCTACTGTAAACTGGTTCCACGAGCTGGGTTCATGACTCGTGGAAACTTCCATGGTTCGTGGAACCCAATCGTGGTTCTTGGGAGTCATGTGAAAAGAGAATTCCATGGATGACTTCTACGGTCCATGGAAACTTCTATGGCCCATTGACTCAAGTCATGGAATTTACTTCAGAGGAATAGTCCTCTGATCTTTGTTCCACGAATCTAGTCCATGACTCATGGCCTATTCCATGCCTCATGGAAGTAACTCGTGGGTCTGCTGATAGTTGAAAATTTTTATTTCTTCTGGTTTTCTAAGCTAAGTCTGGGCTTGGAAGTTCTGGGGTGCTATAATATCTCCCCCTTGGGATCATTTGTCCTCTAATGAAGACTAAACAAGCTGAGTTTAGAGAGAAAGAGCTGCAATCCCTACATACTGAGTATAAGAAACTGACATCTAACTGAACTGAGTTCCATGAATATGCAATTATACTGAAATGCAAAGATAGCTGATGCAACGAGGTATAGATACTGAGTTACACAAGTGTAAACTGAGAAACTGGAGAGGAACTATTCTCAAGCTGAAGCTGAATCAGAAGGAAAGAGGTAAGGGTACTTGGCCATCATGGTTGCTATTGCTTCCCAAGTAGCTCCCTCTACGGACTGGTTCCTCCACAACACATTTGATTCTGTAAGGACCTACATACCTGGGACTGAGCTTCCCCTTCTTGCCAAATCTCATCACCCCCTTCATGGGTGACACTTTCAGGAAAACTCAATCATCCATTTCAAAATATATGTCCCTTCTCCTCACATCTGCATAGTACTTCTGATGACTCTGAGCTGTCTTTAGCCTATCTCTGATGAGCTAAACTTTCTCCATAGCCTCATGGACCGAGTCTATTCCAATCAAGGATGCTTCACCTACTTCGAACCAACCTACCGGTGACCTGCATCTACGCCCATAACGTGCCTCAGATTGGGCCATCTGAATTTTGGAGTGATAATTTTTATTGTAGGACAACTCTATGAGAGGTAGGTGATCATCCCAACTACCTTTGAAATCGATCACGCAAGCTCTCAACATGTCCTCTAAGGTCTGAATGGTACGCTCTGCCTGACTATCCATTTGCGGATGAAATGTTGTGCTAAGATTCACCTTAGCACCAAGACCTTTTTGAAAAGTCTTCCAGAAATGAGATGTAAACTGAGGACCTCTATCTGAGATGATAGACAAGGGAACCTCATGCAACCTGACTATCTCGCTGATGTACAGTCTGGCATAATCCTCCACTGAATCTGTAGTCTTGAATGCCAAGAAGTGAGCTGACTTAGTTACTCTATCCACTATCACCCAAATGAAGTCATGCTATCTGCGAGTATGAGGTAAACCCATAATGAAATCCATGTTCACCACTTCCCACTTCCAAGTAGGAATACTAATCTCCTGAGTCACACCTCTTGGTTTCTGATGTTCTACTTTGACCTGCTGACAGTTAGGATACCTAGCCACAAAATCTGTGATGTCTCTCTTCATGTCGTTCCACCAATAGACTTCCCGTAGATCATGGTACATTTTAGTGGAACCTGGATGAATGGAATATATGGAATTATGGGCTTCTTTAAGGATCTGTTGCCTCAACTAACCCACCTTAAGAACACATAAGTGACCTTGATAACAAAGCACTCCATCTCCCCCTTGGGAGAAAATCACAACTTTCTATTGATGAACTGCACTCTTCAGTTGAAGCAATATAGGGTCACTATCCTGCTTCTCCTTAACCTCCGCTACCAATGAAGATTCTGATCCATTCTGGACTATTACACCACCATCTGACATGTCCATAAGGCAAACTCCTAAGTGAGAAAGCCAATGAACATCTCTGGCTAATTCTCTCTTCTCTTCCACAACATGTGATACGCTACCCATAGATATTCTACTGAGAGCATCAGCCAGTACGTTGGCTTACCCAGATGGTAGAGCACATTCATATCATAATCTTTGAGGAACTCAAGCCATCTCCTCTGACAAAGATTGAACTCTTTCTGGGTGAACACATACTGGAGGCTCATATGATCTGTGAATACATCAACATAAACACCATACAAGTAGTACCTCCAGATCTTTAGGGAAAACACAACTGCTGCAAGCTCCAGTTCATGAGTCAGGTAGTTCTTCTCATGGACCTTAAGCTGTCTGGAAGCATAATCTACTACCTTACCCTGCTGCATTAAAAAGCAACCTAGGTCGACCCTGGACGCATCGCAATACACCACATAACCATCTGAACCCTCTGGTAGAGTCAAGACAGGAGTTGTAGTCAACCTGGTCTTCAATTCCAAGAAACTTTTCTCACACTCATTAGACCACTAAAACTTGACCTTTTTTCTGAGTCAACTTGGTCAAAGGGGCAGCTATGGATGAAAATCCTTCTGTGAACCTCCTGTAATAACCATCCAAACCCAAGAAACTTCTGATGTTTGTCAGAGAGGTGGGTCTAGGTCAGTCCTTTACTGCCTCAATTTTCTGAGAATCAACTCGGATTCCTTCACTAGACACCACGTGACCAAGAAAAGCAAATGATTTCAAGCAGAACTCACACTTATTGAGCGAATAGATGGCAATCTTTGAGAGTCTGCAAAATGACCCTTAGATGATTCACATGGTCCTCTTTATTTCAAGAATAAACAAGGATATCATCAATGAAGACAATGACGAACAAGACCAAATACCGTTTGAACACCCTGTTCATTAAGTCCATGAAAGCTGCAGGAGTATTGGTTAGTCCAAAACACATAACTACAAATTCATAGTGACCATATAGAGTCTTGAAGGTTGTCTTCGGGATGTCAATAGCTCTGACTCTGAGCTGATGATAGCCGGATCTGAGGTCTATCTTAGAAAAGCAACTAGCGCTCTGAAGCTGGTCAAATAAGTCATTAATCCTGGGGATGGGATATTTATTCTTGATTGTGACCTTGTTCAACTGATGGTAGTCAATGCACATCCTGAGAGAATCATCTTTCTTACGCATGAACAATACTAGAGCACCCCATAGAGAGATGATCGATCTGATCAAGCCCTTATCTAGAAGGTCTTTCTACTGTTCTTTCAATTTCTTAAGCTCAGCTGGAGCTATTTTGTAAGGAGGAATCGAGATAGGCTGGGTATCTGGAAGGATATCTATTCCGAATTTGATTTCTCATTTGGGAGTAACTCCAAGAAGATCTTCTGGAAAAACTTCTGGGAACTCATTCACCACTGGGACTGACTCAAGAGTTGGGGTAGAGTTTGAATCCTTAACCCAAACAAGATGATAGATATACCCTTTGCAAATCATTTTTCTGGCCTTAAGGTAGGAGATGAAACGACCTATAGGCACTGAGTGACTACCCTTCCATTCTAAGACTGGCTCGTTAGGAAACTGAAATCGAACGATCCTAGTTCTACAATCGACTGAGGCATAACAGGAATGTAACCAATCCATGCCTAGAATAATATTAAAATCAACCATTTCTAACTCTACAAGATCTGCTGAGCTGACTTTCTGGGAAACTGTGACAGGGTAATTTTTGTATACCCATCTAGCTATAACTGGGTCACCAACTGGAGTAGAGACTGAGGAGGGTTCTGGGAGGATTTCTTGACTAATACTGAAGTTTACTGCTATATATGGAGTTATGAAGGAAAGTGTAGCCCCTGGATCTAACAATACATAAACATCAGTATTAAAGACTCGCAACGTACCCGTGAACACATCAGGAGAATCCTCCTGGTCCTGTCGAGCCTGAAGAGCATATAACCTGTTCTGGCGCTGACCGCCACCTGTTCCAGATGAGGCACCCTGCTGAGTGGGGCATTCGGCTGGAGCTATTGTAGAACCAGTCTGAGTCTATGGGCGAACATTCTTACCCTTTTGAGAAGCCGTTGGCCAATCCCTCATCATGTTGCCTAGCTTACCACACCCAAAGAAATTTCCACTACCTGCCAAGCACTCACCTTGGTGGTTCCTACCATACTTCTTACATACTGGATTAGTGTGCCCACTGGTAACCGTACCTTGGGACTTACAGCCAGATGCTCTATCCCGTCGATCTTTCTTGAACTTAGACACTGGGGCACTAGCAGAAGATGTAGCTAGAGCTGAATTTTTCTGGCAGAACTGAGAGAGTTTTCCACCCTCTGACCTCTGTTGAGAGTAGCTAAAGTCTTCCTGTCCTAGCCCCTCTTAGTATCTCCTCCCTTTTCCTTCATCTTCTCCTCTTCAATTTGTTGGGAATAACTAACCAATCTGGAGAAGTCCATCTCCTTAATCAGCATAGCGGTCTTGCACTCCTTGACTACATCATCCGACACACCAGATATAAACTTGCTCATAGGAGCCATGGAGTCAGCTACTATCACTGGAGCATACTTGGATAGTTGAGTGAACTTGAGAGCATAGTCCCTCACGCTCATGTTATTCTGATTCAGATTGATGAATTACTGAACCTTGAATTCCCTGTGCTCTAATAGGAAGAACCGGTCCAGAAAACTTGTCTTGAAAATATTCCAAGTCACTGGTCCTGCGTTGACACAACGGGACTCCTTCCATTACTGGTACCAAGTGTAGGCCACTCCCTTCAACTGATAGGTGGCCAAGTATACACCCTCGACTGGAGTTACACCCATAATGTTTGTCACCTTCTGAATATCATCTAAAAACTCTTGGGGATCCTCTTCTGACTTGGACCCATGAAACTCTGGAGGGTTCATCTAAGTGAAATATCGGATCCTGGCTGTAGCAGTGTTAATATGAGACGGAGCTGGTGCTGCAGCCTACTAGTTGACCTGGGCAGTCATGGCCTGAGCAAGCACTTGAAAGGCAGCCCTGAATTCCGCATGCGTAAATTGCTCGTTCAAGGGGTCTGCTGAAGCTGCTAGCGCTGGCTGATTCCTAGCGTTAACTCTTTTGGGAGGCATTTTTCTGAAATGCGAGATGCATGAGTTAGAATAGAAGGAAATTAAATAGAGTTTATACTCTATAGCACGAACTAGAAAAGAAAGAAGGGAAGTTATTCCTAATGACGTCTCATAGCTTCTCCCCCATAAGTATGACGCGCTTCATACCCATAAAGAAGACTCTACTTGATGCAGCTTTCAGACACCCTAGGACACTTAAACCTGATGCTCTGATACCAAGTTTGTCACATCCCGAGGCTACCCCCTAGATGCAACATGGTTCTTAGTGTCACAATTGCCCCCAAGCTAACCCATGGCATGGCATATCTATACAAGTTAAATTTTTAAAACATGTACAGTGCAGAAGCTAAAAATAATTTAATATCTGAAATGGGGAAGAACCCAAAACTTGTCTGAATAATAAAAATATAATAAGAATATAGTTCTGCCATAAAATAACACTAACAATTGCTGAAATCTAGTTTATGTCTGAAAGCCTCTAACTGATATGAGTTGCTGGGATATGCCCCCAGATAACTCCAACAAGACTGAAACTGAAAAGTAAATACTGAAAGTAAAGCATGTCTATCATCCTCAAACTATGAGGACTTACCACTGAGCTACTGAGTACGGACTAGGAGTCGCACTAAACGCAGTCTGGATGTTGAGTGTCTGAACCTACATCATAAAATAATATAGCACACAATTATGCATCAGTACTTTGAATGTACTGAGCAAGCAGGATATATACTAAGCTGGAAAAAAAAAGAACTGAACACAGAAATAAGCATACTGAAATACAACTGAATGCTGGATTGGATACAATGACCAAGTACAAATCATGAATATAACATGTTGAACTGAATAATGAAATAAATACTGAGTACATGGTCAATACAACATGAATCTGACTGTGGGAGGTACTGTTAACTGACATACCCCAAGTTGAGCTAACTATGGGGCCAACATGTAACCCTGGATGGAAGGGTGTTCATACCTTGCCAAGGGTATGAACAAGTCTGACGTGGATCTACTACCGATGTCCTCAAGGGACAAGAAGATGCAGCCTAGTCTGACAGCTGACTCCTTTAATACCTACGGTGGCGCCGTAGTTCTGGGACTTGGGGACTGCTACTAAAGGTCTTAGCCTAAATTGACAGCTAAGCCTTCATCCCCTTGTCTGCTCGGGACTAAGTCTACTCCTAATGGAATATAAGCAACAATGCAGTGAAATAATAGATAGCTCAAAATACTAATAATTAACTTAGAATGCAACATAAACATACTGAAGGATATGGCATTTAAATTCTAAAACATAAGTACTTGACTGATTCGCCTAGCAAGCATAATCTATGAAGTACTGAAAATTATGATAGGCTAGGGTTCTGAATTCTAAACATGAACTATTGTAATTCTCCAAGTAATCTGGACTAAGCATCACATGAATTTTAGCATCTGAATAGCAAGGAAAATTCTAAGGTTTTTGAACCCTAGGTCTAATCAATCATGGAGAAACTGAAGGAACTAACTGAGTTCTAGGGACCTAATGGGTGAAAGGAACCCACTAGTGAAATCCCACATACCTGGTGAAGAAAACTACGGAGAAATCCTTAAATTCTTGGGGCTGAACTTGATGAAGACCTCTGCTTGTTCTTGAGAGAAAACTATATCTTCTTTCTCTTCTTTTCTTTCTAAGTCTGATGATTTTAGGAGAATAAAGGTTTTAGGTAGTTTTTGACTAATTAATTATGCTTAGATTAGTCAAAACGATGTAGCCTAGGCATTAAAAGAGAAAGTAAAAGTCTGGAATGCCCCTGGAAAATAAAAAAAATGCTGAAATTCGTAACTCAGGGATCACGACTTGGTTCTACGGCTTGTGGAAAGTTTCATGGGTCGTGGAACCCTGTCGTGGTTTCCTGGTCCTGAAAGTTGAGCTACTGGACGGAACTCCACGAGTTGGGTTCATGACTCGTCGAAACTTCCATGAGTTGTGGAATACCACTCGTGGTTCTTAAGCTAAATTCCTAGGTCTCTAAAGATTGGTTCCACGGGTTGGGTTTACGACTCATGGAAACTTCCATGGGTCGTGGATACGACTCGTGAACCCTGGGGACTTAAGGTTGGCTACTAGAAACTGGTTCCATGAGTTGGCTTCATGACTCATGGAAACTTCCACGGGTCGTGGAACCCAATCGTGGTCCCTGGGAGTCATCTGAAAGGAGAATTCCATGGACGAATTCTACGGTCCGTGGAAACTTCTACGGCCCATTGACTCAAGTCATGGAATTGACTTCAGAGGAATAGTCCTCTGATCTTTGTTCCATGAGTCCAGTCCACGACTCGTGGACTGTTCCACAGCTCATGGAAGTGACTCGTAGTTCTGCTGACAATTGAAAATTTTTATTTCCTATGGTCTTCTGAGCTAAGTCTGGGCTTGGAAGTTCTGGGGTGATACAGGAAGTCTGGGCTGCTGGATATGGGTTCCATAAGTATGGTCCACAACTCATGGAAACTTCCACGGATCGTGGATCCCACTCATGGATCCTGGGAGTTCAACTGTAAGAAGTTTTCACGGGTAGCTTCTACGACCTGTGAAAACTTCTACGGTCCGTGATTTTTATTCGTGGTCCTGACCTCAGAGGGGTTGGCCTCTGTTCTGAGTTCCACGAGTCCAGTCCACAACTCGTGGACTATTCCATAACTCGTGGATCTGATTCATGGAATAACTGACAGTTGAAAATTTTATTTCTTTCTAGTTTTCTGAGCTGTGTCTAGGCTTGGAAGTTCTGAGGTGTTACATTTCTTGTCCTAACAGATCTTCTAATAGAAGGATCTTATGGTGCAAGAGAAGGTATTTGGACTGAAGCATGTGGTGGATTAATTGGGACAACAGGTGGAATAATAGGTGGATCAACAGCAGGCTCAACAGATGGTATGTGAGTCTCATGCAATCATCATAGGTAGGTGTTCTAGCAAAGGTACCATTGGATGGTGAATGAAATGGAAAAACATGTTCCTTGAATATCACATCTCTAGAAATGAAAAAAGGATCTCTGTGTCAAGTCATAAAGGACATACCCTTTTGTTATATTTGAGTAGCCCATGTGAACTGCTTCTACAGACCTAGGATCCAGCTTATGTCCAGGAGGTAACTTCTTAGCAAAACACAAATATCCCAGTGTCCTGATATAAGATAAAGAACATTTCTTCCTATAAAAGAGTTCATAAGGTGTCCTACCAAATAATGCAGTAGAAGGAAGTCTATTGATCAGATAGACAGCTCCCAAACCACAATGCCCCCAAAACATTAGTGGAATAGAACCTTGAAACCTTATAGCTCTAGCCAATTCAAGTATGTGCCTGTGCTTTCTTTCTGCTACTCTATTTTGTTGTGGAGTGTATACACAAGTCCTTTGATATATAATCCCATTAGATAATCTAGAACAAGCATCATTAACAAATTCACAACCATTATCTGATCTAAAAGTTTGAATTGTCTTATTAAACTTTGTCTTAACCATTACACAAAAATTCTGCAAGTCAGTTACAACATCACATTTAAGCTTCAACAAAAACAACTAAGTCATTCTAGAAAAGTCATCTACCATTGTGAGAAAGAATTTGTATCCCTCGGTAGTAGCTACCTTGAATGGACTCCAAACATCAAGATGTAACAATTGAAAACTATGTAAACTCCCATTAGTACTGGACTGAAAAGGTGGTATGATTTGTCTTGCCAGTGGACAAATTATACAGTTTTCTAATACTACTTTGCATTGATCCTTATTGAAACCTAATAGGTACTTCATGACTCCAGCTGGTGCATGCCCTAACCTTTTGTGCCACAGCTCAGCTTCTTTACTAGATGTTCCTGCATTACAATTCTCAACTAATGTTCCTGCATTACAACTTACCATCCTGTGATGAGACTTTTCGTGAGAAGCTTTAGAAGGGAAGAGATAAACTCCACTTGAATCCTTACCAATCCCCTTCAATCTTCCACTCTTGAGGTCCTGAAATATAAAGAAATCAGGATAAAAGGCAACTGAACACAGCAGCTCTCTAGTAATCTTTGAGACAGACATCAAGTTATACTTAAACTCTGGAATGTACAAAACATTCTTAAGAATTTCTCCATTACCCAGATTACATGAACCTACATGTGTGACATAAGTAACTTCCCCATTTTGTAGATGCACCTTTTGTGAATCTGAATTACTGACAACTTCTTTTTCATTCAATAAGTTCAAATCAGAAGTCATGTGGTTTGTTGCTCCACTTTCTACTATCCATTTTTTAGGTTCTTTCTTTGTCATAAAACAATAAGAAGTACCTGGCATGTGTGTTGCTCTTTCCACTGCATTTTCCTTATTAAGAGATTTTATGATCTGGTTGAATTGATTTGGTGTAAAGTGAGGTGCTGAAGTGAATAGAGGTCCTTCTCCAGGAAAGACAGTTGCTCCTGGTGACATGAATGCATGAGAATTGTTCTTGACTCCACTGCTTTCTCCTTTCTCCATCCTTGAATGATTCATTGTATATCAATTTCCATGATTCTCATAGCTTGATTGTTCACCATATCTATCTTGATGTGATGTATCATAGTGATTGGTTTCCTCGGTAGCAGCATTGTGAGCATTATAATCACCACTGTTTCCAGATTGGTCTGAAGGATGTTCTATCATAATGAAGCAATCTTCCTTCACATGTCTCTTCAAGTGACAATGGTCACAAATTTGATCCTAATCTTCTTCTTCTTTTAGTTTCCTTGAAAATTGCCTCTTCCATGAAAGTTTCCTCTTCCTTGATAATTTCCTCTACCCTAATAATTTCCTCTATTTTGATAATTTCCTCTACCTGAAAAACCTCCTCTTCCTTGATAATTTCCTCTTCCTCGACAATGTCCTCCTCTAGCACCCATCAGTGTTGATACTTCACCATTTATAGTGTTTAACATCGAATCTGATACAACCTTTTTACTTTCCCTATCAATTACTAATGCATAAGCTTGATTAAGAGAAGGAATTGGATGCATCATCAAAATTTGTCCCCTAGTTTGTTCGTACGACTCATTCAATATCATTAGAAATTTCATCATCCTTAGCATATTCAAATGCTCTACAAGTTCTCTTGTTTTCTCACAATTACATCCAGGAGGTGGAATCAAACAGTCAAACTCATCCCAAAAATATCTCAAACTGGAGTAATACTCTGAGACAGAGTTCGTACCTTGCATCATTGTTGCTATTCCTTTGTGCAATTGATAAATTCTTGATCCATTCACTTTATCAAAACGTTCCTTCAGATCCTTCCACACATCTATTGCTGTTTTGGCATATACAATTCCAGTGTATAGATTCTTCGATATTGTTCCCATAATTCAAGCTAAGACCACAGCATTAGATCTGTCCCATAAATTTTCATTTGTTGGGTGATTCGATCTCTTACAAGTTCCATCAATGAAACCTAGCTTATTTTTCCCCCAAATCACAAGCTTCATAGATCTACTCCACAGAGCATAATTTTCCGATCTTGTGAGCTGAATCGAGATAATTGATGCTCCAGATGCATCTTATGGATGGATGAAAAAAGGATGATTGTAGTCAATTTTTCCAATCGTCATTGTTGTTTCTTAAGTTGAATAATTTTCACAGCTTTCGTGAAATCGTCAATCAACTAGCTCTAATACCATGTTAACAATTGGAAAGATGAAGGAATAACTGGGAATGGAAATGGAAGAAGAACTTTTGAAGAGAAGATAGATAAATCTGTCTTATTGAATCAACTTCATACATCTCACTAGTACATGTATATATACAACTTCCACCGACTATCTCTTTCAACTAATTATCTATTAACTACTTCTAACAGACTAACAAACTCAACTAATCTGTGCAACTAACTATTAATGGAACAGTAAAAACTGTCTTAAAGAAATAGCCACATTTCACTGTGTTTACAGAACTAGCCACTACTTGCACTCTTTAGCCATGGTCATTATTCTTAATATGAATCTTGGATATAAATGTTATCAGTAAGATGAAGGGAGATTTTGGTGGTGCTTTTCAGTTTTTGTAATGTTCTTGAGCACATAGATGTAGATGATTTTGATCTTCAAGGATTTCACCCTAAGGGGGAGGCACACTTTCACAGACACTTGGGTAGGGAGAAAACAACAAGAAATTATCACCCAAATTATGTCAAAAGCTTCCTGTAAGTCACCTCCAAGTCATTTATTTGCCACTAATGATGGGTTTAGCTGCAAAAATAATATAATTTCTTAGCCCTTCGTAAGGCTAACAATTCTTTGTTAATATTTAGCATTGCTTCCTAGAAATAGAAGTAATATTGAATCGAATGCTAAAAGCGAGGATTAAACTTTTTTAAATAATTATTTCCTTATATTATGTGGGGCGTACTTTATTTTGTTTTGTTACTATTTATTGATGATGTTTGCTGGTGTATGTGAAGTGCAAATTTCTATTGTTGGATTAAAATGGTCCTACTGTACTTTACTCTCGGCTTGTTCTTCAGTATGCTAGGAGATGATCAACATAAAATCTCCTTTTACAGCGTATGTCTTCATTATGCAACCACAATACTAAGAACATTGTAAAGAAAATGAAAGAAGTAAAGCTGAGATGGTTATAATGTGTGCACATTCTGAAGGTCAAGGTTATGGACTTGCGTTCACGGTTGTATGTGTGGAGAATTTTAATGTAGCTAATTGGTGGTTGTGACCTCATAATCAAAGGTCCGTTGAACTTTTTTAAAATATATTACAATGAGTTTGGTTTTTTTATTTCTGTGAAAGAGATGGAGACTCGTTTCTTTGTATTTTGACTTTACATCTATTTGCCTTTCAAGTTTCACAAAATGTAAATATTTTTTTATTGGGAATATTTCCTCTTAGGGTGTTCTCTACCTAAATTTTTATACATTTATTAATGTCTTAAGCAAGTTATAATTTTGATGTACTTCAACTCTCTGTTTCGTGATACCTACCTTTTTGTCATGGACTAAAAGACTTATAAAGATCAATAAATTAGAACTTGGATAAGATGAATAATTATGTCAAGTTGCTAATTTCAGGATGTTCACCTAATATGTCATATAACTGTAGGGGAGCAACTATAAAGGGTAATTTATTATTCTGAGTGGTACAAGTTGTTGACACCCAATTTTTGCCCTTCACGTTGCAAATTAATTTTGAGCTTTTTTTAATTTTAAAGTAATTTCAAAATAATTGTTCTTATAAAATCAAAATACTTTTCAAAATCAATTTTCATGACAATTTTGTCATTTTAAAGTAAGAATATACATTTTGTATAAAATTATAAGATTTTTATTAAGAAAATAACTTTTGCAATTGTTTTCAAGTGAAAATCGTGTTCAAATTGAGAATAATTTATTTTTCGCAAAATTGACTTAAAATTGGAAATTAATTGTATATGTAGTCTCTTATGCTTTAAACGAAATAATTATTTTATTTTTGTTTAAGTTAAAGAAGCTCAATAATTAATTAAAATGAATTCGTCTATTTCAATTTTAGCCTAAATTCTCTAATCGTTCTAATTTGGTTATTCTTTAAACCAAATCTGGCCACATTTGCAAGAAATGTGGCCACTCCCTAAATACTCCTAACCCTTTTTGTTTCCAGCTAATATATGGCCCAAAGCCAATTCCACCAGGCCACTTCACTCCCTCAAACCCGGCCCAACAGACACATATACTCCTCTTCTCTTTCACTCATATCTCAGACAAAACAAACGACCCCTAATCTTCTTTCTTTCTCCTCTAAACGAAGAACCCTAATGGAAAACGACTTCTCCTCACCAAATGACATCAGCGAATAGCTCCAAAGTTCCATCATCCTCCGTTAAATCCCCCGACTCTTCACAGTTCTGAGTTGTCAAGAATCACGAAGATTCTAGATCCCCAGATGGCGTTCCATCTGCAAAGATTGCGAAATTTGTACAATTTTGTACCATTCCATTACTGGCAAACCTTATCCCCAATTTGAATTTCAAATCTCCTAGTGATATCCCCAAAAAATCCTCCAAAATCACTTATCCCACATCACCAATCCACCCTCTAATCTCCCATTTCCCCCTTATATAAACCCTCACTATTCCTCTTGTGTTGGTAACATTTTCGCAGTTGAGAGAACCTGAAATAGCTTGAAAAAGCTCGGAATTTTTAACAAAGAATCTGAAGTTTTCTTTTACACGTTTCAAGGTTGAGGAGTTTCAAGTAGGAATTTTTATTTTCTCGGCGGTGGTGAAATTTTCTCTCCGACCAAAGCTCGCTCAGTCTCAGTCGCTGCTCTGAGAAAGCTTGAGTCCATTTTGGACTCCATCTCTCCTTGCATTTCTAGTTGGGCCTAGCCCAACACCATCGGGTCAAACCTCGTCCAAGGAAAGTGCATTACAGGCTGAAGAAAGTTAATAAATGGGCCAAAGCCCTTAAACTGAAGTTGTAGCAGCAGCAGCAGCCTTAAAAGGCTGAAAAGATTTTGAAGTAAAAAATGGACAAAAGTCTATTAAAGCCAGCAACAGTCATCCCAAATTGGACAGAAATTAAAATGAGTTGGACTCAAAGTCTAAGTCTTGCAAATGGTGGGCCAAAAGCCCACAACTTAGATTTAGGACAGGTCTTAATTGAGCTAAAAAGTTTAATTATCTACTCCTCTTTCTCTCTATTTTGTGTAGTTTAGAATTATTTTTGTATAATTTAGATAAATTCTTTAACTTAGTTGATTTATCCTCAAAAGAATGAACATTTCTTATTTAAATCTTCTTTAATCACTTATTATTTTCATCATGTTAAAAACAATCAAAATCGTATTGTTCTCTAAAAAATTATCAAAAAAGCATGATTTGCTTAGTTAATCCTTTATTTGTTTAAAAGTGTTTCCGTCACTTTATTTCATCAAGTTATACTTGTCACAATTTTTGAATTAAATTGAATACAAGATCTTTTTAAAAGTTAGTAAAAAATAAATTAGTTTTAACAAGTTCGGATAACTGCGACTTAGCGGATGTTTCGAATGCCTTTTAAACCTTCTCGAAATGTTAATAGGAACCTCTTACCCTTAATCTCTTAATTTTTAAAGTTATATCTGTTTTGACTTCAGAAATGTTTATAAGTCTTTCTTGGTTTTTATTTAATTAAACTAAGTCGCGACTCTTCTTTAAATTGAAAAACGATTTTGAAACTTCAACTTGATTTTTCGAAATGAGTTTTCAAGTACTCATAACATAAACCATTTTTTGATAAAACAGAAATGGCGACTCTGCTGGGGATAATTCAACTAGGTTCTAACCTCATTGTTTGCAACTAACTTATTTGACTAACTATTCAAATTGTAATAATTAGTAACTTTATTGCTTTCCTTACTTGTTTATTTTCCCGCAAAATATAATTGTTCATGGCATCTTCTGCCTCTCTTGGCAAAGCATTAGATTGAATTAGGGGTAAAAAGGGGATTATGCAAGTATTTGTAGTTGTTCTTAACAAAAAAATACAAATTTTTAAATAGATGAGTGAAGTAGTTGACCCGCAATCAATTAACGGACACTTGTTGTTTTAGCCCGTGGTTGTCCGCTATTCTCGGTCAATTTCAAAACCTATTCTAGTAAACCCAGGATAGAGCGAAATCAAATTCCGAACTAGGTATTGACCTAAGATGTCTTAATATCCGAGAAATATTAAGTCTATTAGTAAGACCACCTTGTGTTCGAAAGAGCCCATGGCCTGAAAGAACAATCATCCCTTATGTAGTTAATTGAAGTATGTTATGTCGGGTTGTACGAACCATTGTCCCTCGGGGTTGAGATGTATTTATATAGTCTTTTATTTTGAATATTTTCATCCAAAAGGCATTCGCAATTTGCAAGAAGTATGAGAAGTTTGAGAGTGAAAGACTAGCCACGGCGGCCTAGGTTAGAAATGTACCCCTGCGTGGGACTGATATTCACTTGTATTTCCTTTCCCTTATGTTGTATCCCTATTCAATTTAACTAATTTGTATAATATATTTTTGGCGTAATGGAACATCTTACGAACGACATACATCCTTCAATTCGTTAGGCCTACCTTTGGCGTAAAAAGGTCACATATTTGTATAGGGCGTGCTATGAACTATTGTGTGATATAATTATTGTTGACACCCAATTTTGACCTCTGTATACCTCTCATGGTTGTTATTTTACTAGTTATTCTTATTTTTTAAGCTTAATTTTCCTCGCGTATTGCTTTTATTTACTAAATAAATCATGTATTTTATCGCCGTCTTGACACTTTTTAAATTTGTATGCAATTTATAAATATATAATTTATTTCTTAATTATTACTATTTTATCATAAATTTCGTATAATATTACATGTCATTAATTTTGCATACAATATATATACACATAATTAATTTTAAATAATATTGTTTGTTTGATAATTATCGTTAGTTGTTGTTTTATCTATTAAATTATATATACGTAGTATTTTATTTATTAAATAGCAGCCCAATTTCAATTTTCTTCCCAATTTATTTAAATTCTAGCCTCCTTTTATTCAATTTATTTCAATTCTAGCCTAAAATTGAGTCAATTTGGACTCAATTTCAAATGCTCCATTTCAATTCCAATTCGGGTACCCATTGACCCGTCTGACCCACTCAAAAACTCATCCATTCAAATTAAATCTCAGCTGTTGATCTAATACGATCAACTACCAAGATCACTTCACGCTTTCTTTCCTTTTAAACCACACACCCCTCAACCCTAAGCCCCATTTACTCAAACCAGCCGCCCCACTCACCTCTCAGCTCTCTTCTCCATCTCCACGCCACCATTGGCTGCCCCGCCTCAAACCCACCGCCTCCACCGGCCGGAAAACCATCTCCAAAATGCCGCTGCCATCATCTCTCTTCACCGCCTCTCTCTCCTCTTCCTTACGCTACCAGCCGACCAAACCCCACTGTCGCCGCCTCTTCTTTTCCTTCTCCTCTCTTTCTTTCACCTCAAAACACCACCCACAAACCCACGTCATCGCTGCTGCTCCGACGGACCACAAAAACCCCAAACAACTGCCACCCCTCACTTCAAAAGCTCTTCCTCTTCCTCTTCTTTCTTCATCACTTCCAGCGCCCTCCACCAGCCGTCGGACAGCCCACCACCGGTGAAATCCCAAAGGGATCCCATCACCGCCGCCTCCGCTTGTCCGGTGAAGCGCCACCAGAAAACCCCATGCAACCTCAGAAAAATTGCTAGTCACCACCATTACTCCGATAATGTCCCACCACCAGTAAACTCCCTTTTCTGTTTCTTTTAGAAAAAAATCCAAACCCCCAAAGTTCTGTCTTTTCTGGAGAAATCAAAAGGCTCGACGAAGCAAGCACCGCACACGTTTTGTAAATGGTTCTCATGGTTAAATTAGAAGGTTTTTGAGGTTAGCCCTGTTCTATTTCGATTTTCGAGGCTCCAAGTTTACAGTGAACTCTTTTGAATTCACCCTTTTGTGATTAGTTTTCGATCATTCTTTTGATTATCACTTGCCCGTGCACTTGCATTATCATAGGAGAATACTTTTAATTTTACATGTACTTCAATGTTGGCCTGATTGTTTAAAGATGCATATGTATCCATGCTTTAGTTTTTTTTTAATTGCAGGTCTTGCATATTTTTTGATACTAATTCTCAACCTATTTTGTTGTAATTTGAATCATAATGATAGAAATCAATATGTGATCTCATGTTAATGTCTTTGTGAGTTAATTATGGTGACTTGTAGTTCAAAGCATGCGAACTGCTTATCTATCTTTGGTAAAATTTGATGTGTTAAATGATTATTTCCTTTCTTGTTTCAAGACTAATTACAACAGCCTTGTATGTTATTTATAGTAACCTGAACCAATTTTCTTTGCTTTCCCTTTAAAATTTGAATCATGACTGCCCCTTTGGTAAATCTGATTGTGGTAATAACTTTTAGTACTTGTCTATTTTCGGTAAAATTGGATAGCTTTATTATTGGAGTAACTTTGGTAAACCTTGATTGATTGTGTGCTAAATTGGTCACTACAAAGTATGGGAAATCCTTCATGATTCTTACTCCTTTCTTTTCTACTGAACAATTTTAATACTTGTCTAAATATGGTAGTCATAATTGTCATGATTTCCTCCCTTGTTATTTAGTAGTCATGATTTTAGTACTTGAATAATTGGGGATAACTTGGCATGATTTTCTGCTAATTGATTCTACTGATCCATTAAGGAAAAGATTTCTCTTGATTGATGCTTTGAACATTCTCCTCCTCTAATGTCGCCTTATATTTTACTATATAAACAACCCCCCCTTTTTCATTATTCCGGAGACTTTACAGACACTACTACTCATATTTTTAACTTCTCTTCTTGGTTGATAAGGGCTACTTATTGCTAATTGTGAAGGCTTTGAATATTTCCTGTTATTTGCGGATAATTGGTTAGTGTTTTATCAATGCAGATTTCAATTCATATGCATGTTTACCTTTAGTTTGGAATATGTATTCATCTGTGTTTAGCCATGACTATTCTGTGATTTGTTTATAAAAGCATGTCTATAGGATGTCAATTTAGAACTTATATTTCTGTTTGCATTAAACCACTGTTAGCATGAACTTGTTAGTTGGCTTATGTTGTTTGACTAGTTGGTTTATGTGACTACCTTTGCTTCTGGCTTGGTTTTGTTTTCGTTGTATTTTGTGGAATACGAAGGTCCCAATGTATTCCCATACCTCGACGTAAGCACTGCCTAGAATCCTTGAGATTCTCAGGAACTCTGACATGTCGAGGGTAGTTTCATAGGTCATACTAGGATCTTCCGAATCCTATGCTATATTTAACAGGTTTCTATTAGAAGATGGTTACACAATGAAGAGTTGCCCGAGATTTGGGAGTCTCCAAAGCTTAGATTTGTCTTATTTTATTTTCTCATTCATTCATTGGTCTGTAATAATTATTGTATAAACTTTGATAATAAATGAAATACATTAGGGGTGCAACGGGGGAGGGGCAAACTGCGTGCTACTTGCTTAATTGTAAACCGTAGAAATTAAGCCTATAGGACTTCTGTTAATTTCATTTGTTAGAAATTATGCCTATAGGAGTGTATTAATATCATTTGTTAGAAATCATGTTTTAGGTTTTAAAATCCGCTTTGTCTTTTAAAAAATCAGAAATCGTGCTTATATGATATTTCTGTTTCAACATGCTAAATATGATATTATTTACCTAGAAACCATGCCTATAGGCTTAAAACTGTTTTCAGTTGTGAAACCACGCCTAAGAGTCAAATCCTTTTAGCATATTAAAATCATTTTCAGCATGTTTAAATCTGTTAAATTTAATTCAGCATATTAAAGTCAGTTTCAGCATGTTTAAATCTGTTAAATTTAATTCAGCATATTAAAGCCAGTTTCAGCATGTTTAAATCTGTTAAATTTAATTCAGCATATTAAAGCCAGTTTCAACATGTTTAAATCTGTCAAATTTAATTCACCATATTAAAGTCAGTTTCAGCATGTTTAAATCTGTCAAATTTAATTCACCATATTAAAGCCAGTTTCAGCATGTTTAAATCTGTTAAATTTAATTCAACATATTAAAGCCAGTTTCAGCATGTTTAAATCTGTCAAATTTAATTCAGCATATTAAAATCAGTTTCAGCATGTTTAAAATCAGTCTTAGTATATTAAATGGTTGTCGTTTATGGACTTAAGTTAGTTTCAGCATCCTAAATAATTAGAAGCTTTGTTCATAGGATTTGATAATTTTTTCAAGTGCATATCATTAAACAACTTGCTCGTAGGATTAATTAATAAATGTTTTGCACATTTTCATCGCTAGATATCATGCTACATAAAGTGTTAATTGTACGAATTGTGAGGTCTATGTGAGATCATTTATGTGCTACTTGTTTTCCAGTCCATATATGTTTTGATTGACGTTAATCCCGTGTCTAATTAGGAAACCTAAGATTTTATTTGTCTAGATCCATATCCAAGTTAGTAAGTCCAATGTCTCTTGGACTTAGTAAGTCCAATGCCACATCCAAGTTTATTTGTAGGGACCCACATTTGTGGACCTCGAAAGGTGCTTAACACCTTCTTTTTGAGATAACTTGAACCCTTATCCAATTTCTGGTGATGTAAACCTTAAATTAAATTAACCGTAGTTAGTTTAGAGAGGTGCCCTAATGCGCCTTTAATTCGTTAGGTGGCGACTCTTCACTCTTTTCTATCTTAAAAAGAGTTATCACGTCGATGGCCCACTTTTCGCGAGAAAAATTGGGCGCGACAGAATGGCGACTCTGCTGGGGAATGTTTAGGTTCTAACCATTACGGGTTTGTATTTTATGTGGGATTTCGTGTTTTATTTATCTTTGTTTTTGTCACCTTTATAGGATTGAATTTGTTTTTATTTTTCGTCAAAAGGAAAAATTTATGATTAATCCCTTTTCCTTTCTCCCTTATTTGTTTCCTTAAATAATCGAGTTTGTTTCATGTTTAATATTTTTCTTATTCTCCTTACGTGTTTTCTTACTAGTATTTCATGATTAGTTTATTATTTATTTATTCTGTCTAGTTATTTAATATATCTCATGATGCATTTATTCCTTTCCTTTTATTTATTTACTTTTATTTCTTGATCTTGCTTTATTTATGTTGTTATTGTTTTGTTAAACTGTTCAATGTGTTACTGTTTTTCACTATATGCTACTTGTTACCGCTTTTCATAACTGTCATTCCGCTCATACTTCTCCCACTTGGGAACTTCACACTTTCACACACTATACACGTGAGTTGTGCCTTTGCACTCCTCCAAAATTCTTTCGAATACCCATTTTAGAGAGTTGGCATAGACGTGGGGTGGGCGGATAGTTTTGCTACCGTGTGACCATGTGCCTCCTCGCGTAGGAAAACCTTGAGTCCGTGTCTATCCAAATCTCAAAAACTTAGGATAGTGTTGTATCTACCCCTTTATATAAGTCATGCATGCATCAGCCATAGGTGGTTTGGCCCTAGGAGTCAACCCGCAAAATTAGCAGCCTCCTTATTGTCAAAGGGTTCCCATCAATCCAAAGACAAATAATCATATTATGTGCTAAGTGATCATGACAAATTAATCCAAGCCAGTTTAGTATGAAAGAAGTTTAGAAAAATTTGTTTTGTTTCTCTTTCAGGCTGTAGAATGGAAGGCACACCGGTATTTCCCAACACTAGGCTGGTTGTGGGTGTTCCCCACAAATTAAGGAGATGGTGGGAAGATATGAAGAAAGAACATGGTAAAGAGATTCGTCGGTCCTTGGGTTTCCTGACCTCTTTGATTTATGTAGCTCCAGATCGGTATTTGATCAAGGTTTTGTTGGACCCTGAAAAGGTGATTTTCAAGTTTAGCGATTTTGAGTTAACACCGACCGTGGAAGAGATTGGAGGGTTCACTGAGTTGCGGTACCAAAATAGAGGGTTGATCTTGCCTCACAAACAATCTGGGAAAAAGTTTTTGCATCATCTCGGATTGAAAAACAATCTCAAACTAGCTTGTCTGGACTTTGACTGGATTTCTTTGGATTTCTTGTATGAACGTTTTGGTCGCAGGGATGGTCATAAGGTTTTTCAGAAAGAGTTCTCTTGTTCTGCTGAAAAATAGGAAAAGAAACGACTGAATGCTTTTTACATAGCCTTGCTAGGCACTCTAGTGTTTCCAAGGGAGAATGGTAAGATTGATACTTGCCTTAGTTCGGTGGTTCAAGCTTTATGGCGCGGTATTGATAATACAGAGGCCACCTTGGTACCCATGATCCTTGCTGAGGTATTTAGGGCACTGTCCAAGTGCTTTAGGGGTAAGAGGTTCTTCGAAGGGTGTAACCTTCTGCTGCAGCTATGGGCCATTGAGCACTTTTACAAACGGCCCGACTTGATAGACATTTTGACGGGAATGGGAAACAAGATCGACACTCATTCTCAAAGGATGATTAGGTTCAATTCTCCTTTGGGTACCGAAGATTGGTTTGCTTTTATGAAAGCCCGTTCAGGATATCAGATTCAGTGGAATTATTCATGGTTACCCGCCCGCACAGCTATCATAAGAAACAACGAGCTTTACTCCATCGAGCTCATTGGGCTGAAAGGCCTCCAGCCTTACGCTCCAGTTCGAGTGCTCTGCCAGTTCGGACAAACCCAATTCATACCTCTAAGAACCCACATGGGAGGTTCTGAGCTTGAGTTTGGCTCAAAATATGAAATCCCTAAGGCCAAAGAATTGCTTCAACAATGGGAAGGGTTGATGACTGTAAGCGTGGGCACTGAGCAAGCTTATTGTGCACCCGAATACTATGTATGGCTTTTGGAGGATGCTGAAGATGTGCAGCTTAGCAAATTGGGACAACCTTATAGATTTGAAGATATAAAAGAGACCACCTGGGCACGGAAGCTGTTGAATCGTCATTATGATATCACTCCTGCAATGTGGGCACAAGTTGATCCAAGATCTCTGAACCAGTACAATGGAGGCTTTTGAATTTAGGATTTTCCCTTTTCATCCCGCTTTCCCCTAACTCTACTTTATTGTTTTTTTTCATTTCTGCAAAGAATTATAGTAGATCAAAGTTTGATTTAATAAATGGTTTACTTCGTTTATTATCTGACTCTAAACTCCGACTAATATTGAATCTTAGCTTGGATTAAAATGTCATGAATCATATATCTGTCGTTTTAGGCCTACCTCTGGCTCAACGAGGCTCCTTGCATTTAGGACGTTTATTTTTCGCAATCATTGTGTTTATCTTTAGAATAAATATCTTACTACTAACTTGGTTTCTGTTGATTTTGTCTTACTCTTACTCCCTTCACAAAGGTTGATTTGTGCATGCTGGGATATCATACTAGATCAAAAGGGACTCCTCCTCCTCCTCCTCCGAGTCTAAATCGTGAAAGGAAAGATAAAATGGGTAACAATAGTGCTAGTAAGAGTAAGGAAGTCTCAGAAAGTGTTGGTGGAGACCGTGATGAGCTAATCTTATGAATGGAGCAGAGAATCCTTGACTTACAGGATGAACTGGCGCAACTTCGTAATTTGGCCAAGTTGTCCTTCACTTTGAACAGTCCTCGTGACCTGACGGTCGAGGACAATACCGCCGCAAAACTCCAAACCATACCCAATGTACCACAACTACAAAATGACTTGCAGTATACTTACGTTCTTCCAAGGACTAGCCAATGTCCTCCACCACAGTATCCTACTCTCTCAGCTCCACAAAACTCCCAAACCCCTCCAAATTTAGTCCATACCCACGTTCCAGGAAATTATAACTTGAACCCCATATACGTGGAAACCGCTCCTTTTGTTCAGCACCAGCTTGAGCCAGAACCTTCAAAAAAAGACTGGTTAATACAGAACATGGTCGAAAAGTTAGAGCAGGTCACCAACAGACTGCAACATATAGGTATGCACCCAGACGTTGAATTACCGGAGGGGTACAAACCTCCCAAATTTGAGTTATTCAATGGGACTGGGGATCCCAAAGCACACTTAAGAATGTACTGTGATAAGCTGGTGGGAGTAGGAAGATATGAGAAAATACGGATGAAGTTGTTCATGAGAAGCCTTACCGGGGAGGCCTTAACCTGGTACATTGAGCAGGATACCAGAAAGTGGCCCAGATGAATAGACATGGCCTCCGATTTTGTAGAAAGATTTGGATTCAACATGGACAACGCCCCAAATTGGTTTCACATTCAAAACCTGAAGAAGAAGCCTAATGAATTATTTTGGGAATATGCCTTAAGATGGAGAGTTGAAGCGGCAAGAGCCCGACCTCCAATGGACGAGGCTCAAATGAAAGATTATTTTATTCGGGCCCAGGAACCACAGTACTATGAAAAGATGATGCTCATCACGGAAAAGAATTTCGCCGAGATCATCCAGGTTGGGGAAAGACTAGAGGAAGGCATCAAATTTGGTAGCATTATCAATCTGGAGGCTCTACAGGCTACCAGTAAGTCCCTACAATCTGGCGGGATTGCTGAAAATCGAAAGAAAAAAGAAGTGGGGACTGTGATGATGGCACAGGATTTCAAAACACAACTCATTTCCCAAACTCCTACAACACACCCTCCACTATACCAGCAATCTCTATACCCTATCCCTCTTTATCAAATGCCTACATACTCATACCAAATTCCCTCTCACCCCGTTTATAGTGCCCAGCCTTCTCAATTCCAATCTCCCCCACCTAATCCAAATTACAGACCCCGAGCCAATTTTGAGAAAAGGCCAGTCAAGCAGTATACTCCTTTGGCTGAACCAATTTCCCAGTTGTATGAAAGATTGAGGGTAGCTGGCCTCATCACTCCCGTTCTCGCCTTACCTGTAGACACTCAAGCCAAATGGTATGACCCTAAAAAAGTATGTGCGTACCATTCGGGGATGAAAGGTTCACATACTACTGAAGTATGCCGCTCATTGAAGGATCAAATTCAGAAGTTGATTGATACAAAGGTCATTCAGTTGAAAGACCCATCTCCGAACGTCACCAACAATCCACTCCCAAATCATCAGGTCAACATGTTGGAAGTTGGAGAGGCGGTGGATCTGGAAGGCTCTATTTGGGTTATCAAGAAAGAAGGGGATGTCGCGATGGTGTCATAAATATCTGCTCCGGCACAGAAACAGGTTTTGTTTGAAGTAGAGGTGGCTGCTCCTAAATCCGCATTTACTGTATATCGAGCTACTCCAGTTGCTTATGATCCCCACGCAGTATCATGGAATTATGAACGTGATATTTTGGGAAAGGTAAAGGTAGCCGAGGATGACACCGCTCAGGGTGTGACTCGATCTGGCAGAATCTACACGCTTGAAAATCTGGCTAGGGAAGTTCTAGCAAGGGAAAACAACCAGTTGTAGAGGTTGAGGAGAATGGCATTTGGAAGAAGGTACAAGCAAAGGAATATTCCGTTGTAGATCAGTTGAGCAAAACTTCAGCACAAATCTCTATTTTGTCACTTCTACAGACTTCTGAGCTCCACCAGAAGCTCTAATGAGGGTTCTTAGCGAGGCTTATGTACCGGCTAATATCACCGGTGGAGAGGTAGCCCATATGATTGGACAGGTATTCGAGGCTCATAAAATATCCTTTCCCGGGGATGAGTTGCCGCCTCAAGGAAGAGCGCACAATGATGCTTTGCACATCACCATGCAATATGAGGATAGGGTGATAACAAAGGTATTGATCGATCCAGGCTCTGGTCTAAACATATGCCCCCTCGCCACACTGACAAGGATAGAGGTTGAAACTTCTAAGATTAAAACTTGGAGGATGAACGTGAAGGCTTTCGATGGCTCTCAAAGAGATACCATTGGCAAAATTACCCTCGATGCATTGATTGGACCTGCCACGTTCTCCATTGTGCTCCAAGTAATGGATATCCCAGCCTCCTACAATATGTTACTTGGTCGCCCATGGCTTCATATGGCAGGAGCGGTGTCCTCCACTCTGCATCAATGCCTCAAGTTTGAATGGAAGTATCAAGAGGTGGTGGTCCATGGTGAAAAGGGGCACTCTATATACGCGGTGGAAGGAAAAGAGAGATTGGATGGAGAAATGTTCCACACAATGGAAATGGTGGGATTTTTTGGAGAGGGACCATGGTAGAGCAGCACTATCATGAATATGTTGCTTCGCTCAGGGTTCGTACCTAATGGCGGCTTGGTGGAATATTTGCAAGGCATAATGGAACCAATACAGATACAGTCACAGGAGACCACGTTCGGGTTGGGTTATCTTGGCACTGCACAAGAGTGCAAAGATTGGAAGTCACCCGTGGGCAGATTCTATTATCCTTCGCTAGGACCGATGCCGTCATTGCATCAGACTTTTGTCTCTGCGGGATTTCTTGATGATGGTGAAGATGATGTGCTAGAAAGCTTAAGAGGTCTATTCCTGACAGAAGAGAGTTTCAACGTCATCATCGATGAGGGGAGAGGAGGAGTTCCTAAACAGAGCAATCAGCCCAAAGCCACTCTCAGCAACTGGACTGCCACTCCTTCTAGGGCCCGCCGAGCACTTGGGTAGATGCAGAAGATTTTATTGTTTTTAATAAATAGGCTCGATTTCGAGTTCACTTTCATGCTATTTACTATTTTGAAGGCACTCAGCTTTCGTTAATAAAGGGTTTCTCTTCAGTATATTAATATCCTTTATTTATGTTTTCTTTTCTTTCTTTCTTTTTCAGCAAATTTACTTCTAAAAACGTTGAATCTGAGACTGTGACATGTAATGAGACTGTGCAACATAATATAAGTGAACTAGAAGAGGTAGAAGAAGCTGAAGTACCGGAAGAACTCGTTAAAAAGGTTGAAGAGTTTGAACATAAACCTAAGGCAAACCTAGTGGATACAGAGGTAGTGAACTTAGGGGACTCTAAAGTGGCTAATGAAACATACATCAGTGTTTACTTATCTGAAAATGAGAAAAAGGGCTACGTTCGGGTTTTGAAAAAACACAAAGACGTCTTTGCTTGGTCCTATGCAGATATGACAAGATTGAGCACTTCGATTGTATCCCACAGACTGCCCACTGATCCCTTTTGTCCTCCTATCAAACAGAAACTCAGAAAGTATAAACCTGATCTGAGCTTGAAGATTAAAGAGGAGGTGGCAAAGCAAATTGAGGCTGGAATCATTCGAATAACTGAATATCCGACTTGGCTAGCTAATATCGTACCTGTTCCCAAGAAGGATGGTAAGGTCAGAGTCTGCGTTGACTACAAAGATCTTAACAGAGCCAGCCCTAAGGACAATTTTCCACTCCCTAATATACACATCTTGATCGATAACTGTGCCAAGCATGAAACACAATCATTCGTGGATTGCTTTGCCGGTTATCATCAGATTAAGATGCATAAGGAAGATCCTGATAAAACTGCTTTCATTACACCCTGGGGGGTTTATTGTTACAAGTTTATGCCCTTCGGGTTAAAAAATGTTGGAGCTACATACATGAGAGCCATGACTACCATTTTTCATGACATGATCCATAAGGAAATTGAAGTTTATGTGGATGATGTTATCATAAAATCCAAGAAGGGTTCGAGTCATTTGGATGATCTCGAGAGGTTCTTTAATAGGCTTCGGAAGTACAATCTGAAGCTGAACCCGGCAAAGTGTGCCTTTGGAGTCCCTGCGGGAAAATTATTGGGTTTTATCGTCAGTCATCGCGGAATAGAGTTGGACCCGACCAAAATCAAAGCCATCAAAGAGCTTCCGCCACCAAAAAATAAGAAAGAGGTAATGAGTTTCTTGGGCCGCCTCAACTACATCAGTCGCTTCATAGCCCAATCCACTGTCATCTCTGAGCCGATTTTCAAGTTATTGAAAAAGGATGCTGCCACAAAATGGACGTCAGAGTGTCAGCAAGCATTTGACAAAATCAAGGATTACCTATCTAATCCTCCTATATTGGTCCCTCCTGAGCCAGGTAGGCCACTACTGTTGTATTTATCTGTGATGGATAATGCTTTCGGTTGTATTCTGGGGCAGCATGATGAAACAGGGAAGAAGGAGCAGGCAATCTATTACATGAGTAAGAAGTTCACATCATATGAGGCTCATTACTCTTTGCTAGAATGCACGTGTTTTGCATTAACTTGGGCAGCCCAGAAGTTGAGACATTACCTCTCAGCATACACTACTTACTTGATCTCAAGAATGGATCCACTAAAGTACATCTTCCAGAAGACTATGCCTACCAGGAAGCTGGCTAAATGGCAGATTTTTTTGAGTGAATTTGACATAGTTTATGTCACTCAGAGGGCCATGAAAGCACAGGCGTTGGCAGATCACCTGGCCGAGAACCCCGTAGATGATGGATACTGTAATGACTATTCCGGTCATTTCCACGTATACGTTTTCCTTGTACCGTTAGAGCTTGTTTGTAGCGGCCTCAAGTCAATTAAGGCTTGTTGGGACCGTTATTTCGATGCCGGGTCCATTTGTTTGGTCGTATGATAAGTTTTGAAGTCAAGCAAGTCGGCAAAGGTTATCGTAAGTTTCTTTAATAAATTTTCTGAACTTTGGGTAAAATGTCTCAGAGCTTTTATCTCAATATATAAAGAGTTAGAAGTCAACCAAAATACCAAATCGAAGGTCTACGAGTCTAGTTTCCAGCGCACAAAACCTCACGTCCAACTGATCTCGGAGTAAAAAGTTATGACTGTTTTACCGTGGACTGTCTGGCAGAAACCGGGTCGCGAATCGAGTCGGGTCAAGATCGATTTAAAGCCTCAACTTCACGTCTTAAAACACCATTTCAGTTCTGGAACAGTGAAAAAACATAAGGGAGGGTTCCAAGAGAGTTCTTGAGTATCAAAATCGTGCGATGGTGAATTGCGAACCTAAATTTAAGAATTTTATTAAGCATCGCGCATATATTTGAAAATATTTTATTTTAAAGTTATATTATTTTTATTACCTTTTTAAAGTATTTTAAATGTGTATGAAAAATACTTTTGTTATGACATAATTGTGTATGTATTTATTTTATAAGGTTTTTATACATTGTATTATTTTAACGGAGATAGTAAATTTAGTTATGTTAAAAATTATTATTATAATATAGTAGGTTTTGTTTGAAATAATTTTCTATGAATTATGGTATATTTAAAAAGTTATATATATTTTACCACGAATTTATGCAATACCCGAATATATATATAAGGGGATAAAAATATTTAGGGTGTGCCACCCCACCTCCACGTGGATGTTGGGGGAGTGGACACCAAACTTTTGCAGCAAGTGATGGTTGCCACATGTCAACATTGCCACATTTCATAAGCATTTAAGTTATGATTTTTGGCAAAGTCCACTATACATATATATGCACATCTGCCAAACTTTGGATGTTTGGCAGCATTAAAATTCCTTTGCAAAATTCACCCACACGTTAGTGTGGTATTAAATTTCATTCAATTTGATTTCATTTCGGAGCGGTTCGGACTCGGAAATCATCATTCTAGCAGCTTGTCATCAGACGACAGGTAGGTTACGGTTTATTTTCCCTAGACTCCGCATATATAGGATAAAATTGTATTAATGGGAATCCTTGGGTTGGTTTATTAGGTTGGTACCACAGACCTCGACCGCTTTATTCATATCCGCCTACCTTTGTTCCTCCGTTGCTTGTAGTACTTGCCGATATATTTTATTTACCCTTGTGGTCCTGTGAGACCTTGTTGACTCTGGAACATAGAAGGTGGGATTTTGGGAATTTTCGCGAGTCCCGGGCATAGAATTATCCTTCTAGGCTGGTTATGCTTGCTGATTAGTTGTGGGCCTGTGCAAGGTCGATAGGTTGATTGTGAGCTGCTGGGCAGCTATTGTGTTTGATCATACCATTTCCATGCATTTAAAGAGGTTTTATCCATGTTTTACTACGGTTTGGCGTCGGGCCTGCTGGCACTAGTTTCTAAACCTTGCATGGCCCCGGGGGCCTATTTTTGATAGAAATGATTTGGAAATGGTTTGATTTAACCTGTGAATATTCCTGGGTAAAAGAAAGTAAAATTATATTTTAAATCACCAGTTTTACGATTAACGCTAGACTCGGCAGGGCCGGGGTGCTAGTTGAGTTTTCTTGCTACTTGAGATAATTTTAGCCTCGATCGGACCGAGCACCTGAGACAACTTTCTACTGTTTAGACCCGGTTATGACCGGGCACCCTTGGAGGGGTTTTTGAGATATTTTCCTACTACTTTAGTCCTGGACAGGGTCTGGGCATGCATATTCGAGACTGGGTCTCTATCTTGAACCCGGACTTGCTTTCGGATGACATGTTTTGATACTGAGGTTTATTATGGGCTCAGGGACCTCCATGAACCTTGTTATCCGGGCCTGGGGCTGCGGGCTGCGTGTGCCGGTGGAAGGGTATACGGTGGAGTAGAGGTATACGGGCAGTGTCCTTCCATGGAACCTACCTGTTGGGCCGGATCAGCACCGGAGGAGGTATATACAGAGATACCATTTCACTTGACGTCTTCATGCATCATATCATTCATTGTTTGAGGCTCCACCCTTGTTTGTTGTTTGTTGATTGTACGCTCCGGTAGTATGGGATGCCGGAGGGTTTGTTTTCACTTGTTTGTGTTCCTCGGTTGTATGGGCGGCCGGGGGACTGTAGGTAGACTTTTGCTATTAACTTGTAGAACTGTTCCCTGTAACGGTTAATTATGAAATTGGTTACTGCTAGACTGTTAGTTGCTGGATTTGAGATTGATATGATTAGTTGGGCTTGATTCATGTCTTTAAGCATGCCTATCATTACTCTTTCTCTCTTCTTCTTACACTTGAGGTTACCGGTATACAGTCCATTCCGTAAACTTATTATGTATACACTGTTATTGCAAGGACCCCAGGTGCGTTATTTCTTACTTTCACATGTGCCTATGGTGTATATATTTGGCTTACTGGCCTAACATGTGGTTCTGTTGATGTCCCTCTGGGCTAGTTCCTGGGTACCTTTTGTTGATTTATGTGACTACTTGCTTCTATTCTGTCTGTTACTACGCTTTTATCTTATATGTGCCCAGTCGGCCTATGATACCTACTGGGTACCTTATGCTTCGCATTTGGTGCTCACCCTACCCCCTGCATCTTTGGGTGCAGATCCTAGTGTGGGCCATCGCCGTTAGATCGATGTAAGTCGTGCTTGGAGATCTGTTGGGGATTACTTCAGACTGAGGGTGAGCTCTTGGCGATCGGAGCTTAGCTTTAGTTTATCTTTTGCCTTATGTACTCTATTACCATTCAGAGACATCTGTATATATTGTTTTGGATCGTTTGCACTCTATGTATGTAGTTTTGGCTCTATACTATGATACCAGGTCTTGGGTTTTGGTTTAGTTTCCGCATATGTATATATATATTCCTGTTATCTATTCTCTTCATCTTGTTCCCTCACTTTTGCTTATTAAACTACTCTCCCGCTTATTTGTTAGATAGTAGCCCATTACTAACTGTCCTGGGCTACGGGAATTAGTTCGCCTACTGGGGGGTTGTAGGTCCCATCATGACCGAGAAATCGGGTCATGACAACTTGGTATCAGAGCTTTAGGTTCACCGGTGTCATCGGTATAGGAGCCAATGTCTAGTAGAGTCCTGCGGATCGGGGCGGAGACGTCCGTACTCAATCTTTGGGAGGCTACAATGACATTTTAGGAAATTTGACTCTTTCATTGCTTCTGTGTCGTGCGTGGAACCCTTGAAATTTCTGGAAATCTCATTTGTTCCACTTCATTCTTCCACAGATGGTTCATACGAGATCATCGGCATCACGCAAAGATCAGCCTCCACTCCAGCTAAGGGTCGAGGACGCCCTCGAGCAGTGGCACCTGCTAGAGCTGCTAGATTGGAGATAGAGCCCGAGCGGCAAGTGGATCAGGGGGCAGCCCAGGTACCACCAGCTCCAGTAATTGCTCCAGCTCCAGTACCAGCTCCAGTGCCCACTTCTGTGCCAGCTCTAGCCGCAGCTCAGTCTCCAGATATTCGGGGATTACTATTACAGCTTTTAGGTATGATTGGAGACAGGCCTTCTGAGGTAGCGCAGACATCCGCTCAGGGGGTAGCCCTGGGTGCACAGAGTTCATGAGCGCAGCCTGCTACTACGGCTCCTCGTGCGGAGGTCATTCCGGTTCCATCAGTTGCACAACCTCTTGCTCCTCGCCCAGCTATGACAGAGTCAGAGCAGAAGGCGTTGGGTAGGTTTTTGAGGTTAGCACCTCCAAGGTTTGCTGGTACTTCTGGACAGGATCCACATGACTTTATTACTACTTGTGAGGAGATGTTGCATCATTTGGGTTTGTTGGAGACTCACGGGGTTGGTTATACTACCTATCAGCTGGAAGGCCCAGCGAAGTTATGGTGGAGGGCTCATGTTGCTTGTAGACCACCATCGTCACCTTCTTTGACCTGGTCTGAGTTTTATGAGGCCTTTATGGCCAAGTTCCTAGCTCAGAGTGAGCGTGAGCGTTGCAGGGAGTAGTTTACTCACCTTATGCAGGGGTCTACGACTGTCTCAGAGTATGAGACCCATTTTCATCAGCTACCGCCGTTCGGAGCTATGATCATTCCTACCGAGGAAGATAGGATTCGCAGATTTGTATGGGGTTTGAGGCCAGAGATCAGGCAGCCAACTGAGATATTGATTGCCGGTGGTCGATCATTTCAAGCTATCGTAGACAATGCCCACACTGTAGAGGACTTACAGCGACATGATCAGGGGCCCAGAGATAAGAGGCCTCGACATCAGGGTGTCTACAGTGGTTCCAGATATGGTGGTAGAAGTTCTGGCCAGTGGAGCCGGAGTTATCAGCCACAGCAGCACCAGGGTCAGTTCAGCCGACTGGTTCAGGCTTCCCTTCAGACTTTCTGTAGTACCCAGTTCGAACAGGGTCAGAGCAGCCATCAGGGCTATGGCGGCCAGTCTTCGAGGGGTACAGTTTCTGGGGCATCAGGCCGTGGTGGTTATATGGGATCTGCTGGTTCATCTCGATCGAGTAGGCCGCCAGGGGCTTGTTTTACTTGTGGTGTGATTGGTCATTTTGCTAGAGATTGCCCTCAGCAGGGTACAGTTCAGTTGGCCGAGCCTTTACGAGCAGTTCATCCCCTGGCTAAAGGGGGTAGTCGTCAGAGTAGAGGTGGTGCTCCGCGCAGCAGAGCAGGTGGTAGGGATGGCGGTCGGGCAGGTGGAGGTCGTCGTCAGTTTTACGCGTTCCCTAGGTGACCAGAGGTAGAGGCCTCAGATGCTGTGATTACAGGTACGATTTCTGTGTGCCATCAGTCGGCTATGGCTTTATTTGATCCTGGATCCAGTTGTTCATACGTATCTGCCTACTTTGTGCCTTGTTTGGGGTTGGCTAGTGAGCCATTATCTGTTCATGTTTCTGTTTCAACCCCAGTAGGAGATTCTTTAGTAGTGGATCGGATTGTGAGATCTTGTATGCTATCTATTGGTGATTCAGAGACTTGTGATTTGATGATTCTTGATATGCTAGATTTTGATGTGATACTGGGCATGGACTGGTTATCCCTTCACAGTGTTTTGGATTGTTATGCCAAGACCATTACCATAGTTGTGCCCGGTGTATCCTCGGTTGTGTGGCAGGGTTCTGTTATCCATGCACCATCTGGGATCATCTCTTGTCTTCAAGCTAGGAAGTTGATCTCCCGTGGGTGTTTAGCTTATCTAGCATATGTCCGAGATGTTAGTGCTGACCCTACTTCTCCTGAGTCTGTTCCTGTTGTTAGAGACTTCCTCGATGTGTTTTCTACCGACCTGCCAGGCCTTCCACCTGAGAGAGAGATATGGATTTCGCTATTGAGCTAGAGTCGGGCACTAGGCCCATTTCTATTTCTCCTTACCGTATGGCTCCTGCTGAGTTGAAGGAGCTTAAGGAGAAGCTCCAGGATCTGTTAGCTAAGGGGTTTATTAGACCTAGTGTGTCACCTTGGGTTACTCTTGTTCTCTTCGTGAAGAAGAAGGATGGGTCGATGCGCATGTGTATTGATTATCGGCAGCTGAATAGGGTGACAGTGAAGAATAGGTATCCGATGCCGAGGATTGATGATTTGTTTGACCACCTTCAGGGTTCAGTCGTGTTTTCGAAGATTGATTTGACGTCTGGCTACCATCAATTGAGGACTAGGGCGGAGGACATCCCTAAGACAGCATTCAAGACACGTTATGGCCATTATGAGTTCCTGGTGACGTCTTTTGGGTTGACTAATGCCCCCGCAGCCTTTATGAACTTGATGCACAGGGTTCTTGGCCCGTATTTGGACTCATTTGTGATAGTTTTTATAGATGACATCTTGGTGTACTCGCGTAGTAGATATGAGCATGAGCATCACTTGAGGGTTATACTCCAGACTTTGAGAGATCATCGGCTTTATGCCAAGTTCTGAAAGTGCGAGTTTTGGCTTGAGTCAGTTGCATTCTTAGGGCACGTGGTGTCTAAGGATGGGATTAGGGTGTACCCAGGAAAGATTTCTGTGGTTTGTGATTGGCCTAGACTTACTACTGCTACTGAGGTCCGCAGCTTTATTGGGTTAGCAGGTTACTACAGACGGTTCATTGAGGGATTTTCCTCCATAGCAGCACCCTTGACTATGCTGACTAGGAAGGATGCCCCATTTCAGTGGTCGGATCAGTGTGAGGATAGCTTCCAGAGGCTTAAGGCCTTATTGACTTCAACTCCAGTTTTAACTTTGCCGGTTGAGGGTCAGAGCTTCTCCGTGTACTGTGATGCTTCTGGGGTTGGTCTTGGTTGTGTGTTGATGCAGCAGGGTCGAGTAATAGCATATGCATCGAGGCAGCTGAAGGCCCACGAGCGCAACTACCCCACTCATGACTTAGAGTTGGCGGCGGTAGTTTTCAGGCTCAAGATCTGGAGGCGTTACTTATATGGAGTTCACTGTGAGATCTTCACCGATCACCGTAGTCTTCAGTATATCACGAGTCAGCGAGAGTTGAACTCGAGACAGAGGAGATGGGTCGAGTTACTGAAGGACTATGACTTCACTATTTTGTATCATCCGGGCAAGGCAAATGCGGTAGCGGATGCCTTGAGTCGGAAGACAGTGAGTATGGGTAGCCTAGCTTCTCTTTCAGTTTCAGAGCGACCGTTGGCCTTGGACATCCAGTCCTTGGCTAACCGTTTGGTTAGGCTTGACTTATCGGATCCTAGCAGAGTTCTCGCTAGTGTTGAGGTTCGTTCTACTTTGATTGATCAGATTCAGAGCCGTCAGTTTGAGAATCAGCAGTTGTGTGACCTTCGTGATCGGGTTGTTCAGGGTGAGACCGGTCGGGCTACTCTAGATTTAGATGGGGTTCTGAGGTTTGATAGTCGCCTTTGTGTTCCGAAGATTAGTGATTTGATTCAGTTGATACTTCATGAGGCACATTGTACTAGATACTCCATTCACCCTAGCACAGCAAAGATGTATAGAGACTTGAGAAAGCTTTACTGGTGGAGTGGTATGAAGCGGGATATAGCGGAGTTCATATCTCGGTGCTTGAACTGTCAGCAGGTTAAGTTCGAGCACATGAGACCTGGTGGTTTGATGCAGCCACTTCCCATTCCTGAGTGGAAGTGGAAAGGGATTTCTATGGACTTCGTTGTTTGGTTACCTCGTACTTCTCATGGGTTTGATTCCATATGGGTGATTGTTTATAGGCTGACTAAGTCAGCACATTTCTTGCCGGTTCAGACTTCTTATGGTGCAGAGAGGTTAGCTCAGATCTACCTTCGTGAGATTGTTTGGTTGCACGGGGTTCCAGCTTCTATCATTTCAGACCGCGGCACTCAGTTCACATCTCAGTTTTGGAGGGCTATTCAACGAGATTTGGGTACAGAGGTTCATCTTAGTACTGCTTTCCACACCCAGACAGATGGCCAGTCCGAGAGGACCATTCAGGTCCTGGAGGACATGCTTCGGGCCTGTTTTCTTGACTTTGGAGGTTCTTAGGATCAGTTTGTTCCCTTGGCAGAGTTTGCTTATAATAACAGCTTCAATTCGAGTATCGTCATGGCACCTTATGAGGCTTTGTATGGAAGGCGTTGTAGATCATCGGTAGGTTGGTTTGATGGTTTTAAATCTAGGCCACAGAGTACAGATTTGCTTCGAGATTCCTTAGACCGAGTCCGAGTGAAGGGCAGCTCAGAGCAGGCAGAAGAGTTATGATGATCGTAGGCTTCGTGCCTTGGAGTTTAGTGTCGGTGACTTGGTGTTTCTCCTTGTATCGCCCATGAAGGGCGTGATGAGATTTGGTAGGCGGGGCAAGCTTAGCCCCAGGTACATTGGGCCGTTTGAGATTCTTCAGAGGGTTGGTAGCGTTGCCTATCAGTTAGCCTTGCCTCCGATGTTTTCAGCTATACATCCTGTATTTCATGTTTCGATGTTGTGTAGGTATGTCCCAGATGAGTCTCATGTGTTGCAGTGGGATTCAGTTCAGTTGGGTGAGGGTTTAGCCTTTGTTGAGGAGCCGGCGGCTATTTTGGCCAGATATGTCAGGAGATTGAGGTCTCGAGAGATCCCGGTTGTTAAGGTTCAGTGGAGGCACCGTCCAGTCAAGGAGGCTACCTGGGAGACCGAGAGAGATATGCAGGCTCAGTATCCGCAGTTGTTGGAGTCTTCAGGTACCCCCTTGACCTTGACTTTCGAGGACGAAAGTCCTTTTTAGTAGTGGATGATGTAATGACTCTTCCGGTCATTTCCACGTATACGTTTTCCTTGTACCATTAGAGCTTGTTTGTAGCGGCCCCAAGTCATTTAAGGCTTGTAGGGACCGGTATTTCGGTGCCGGGTCCATTTGTTTGGTCGTATGATAAGTTTTGAAGTCAAGCAAGTCGGCAAAGGTTATCGTAAGTTTCTTTAATAAATTTTCTGAACTTTGGGTAAAATGTCTCAGAGCTTTTCTCTCAATATATAGAGAGTTAGAAGTCCCCGAAAATACCAAATCTAAGGTCTACGAGTCTAGTTTCCAACGCACGAAACCTCACGTCTAACTGATATCGGAGTAAAAAGTTATGACTGTTTTACCGCGGACTGTCTGGCAGAAACTGGGTCACGAACCTGGTCGGGTCAAGATCGATTTAAAGCCTTAACTTCACGTCTTAAAACGTCATTTCAGTTCTGGAACAGTGAGAAAACATAAGGGAGGGTTCCAAGAGAGTTCTTGAGTATCAAAATCTTGCGATGGTGAATTGCGAACCTAAATTTAAGAATTTTATTAGCATCGCGCGTATATTTGAAAATATTTTATTTTAAAGTTATATTATTTTTATTACCTTTTTAAAGTATTTTAAATGTGCATGAAAAATACTTTTGTTATGACATAATTGTGTATGTATTTATTTTATAAGGTTTTTATACATTGTATTATTTTAACGGAGATAGTAAATTTAGTTATGTTGAAAATTATTATTATAATATAGTAGGTTTTGTTTGAAATAATTTTCTATGAATTATGGTATATTTAAAAAGTTATATATATTTTACCACGAATTTATGCAATACCCGATACATACATAAGGGGATAAAAATATTTAGGGGTCCACGTGGATGTGGGGGGAGTGGACACCAAACTTTTGCAGCAAGTGATGGCTGCCGCATGTCAACATTGCCACATTTCATAAGCATTTTAGTAATGATTGCTGGCAAAGTCCACTATACATATATATGCACATCTGCCAAACTTTGGATGTTTGGCAGCATTAAAATTCCTTTGCAAAATTCACCCACACGTTAGTGTAGTATTAAATTTCATTCAATTTGATTTCATTTCGGAGCGGTTCGGACTCGGAAATCATCGTTCTAGCAGATTGTCATCGGACGACAGGTAGGTTACGGTTTATTTTCCCTAGACTCCGTATATATAGGATAAAATTGTATTAATGAGCATCCTTGGGTTGGTTTATTAGGTTGGTACCACAGACCTCGACCGCTTTATTCATGTCCGCCTACCTTTGTTCCTCCGTTGCTTGTAGTACTTGCCGATATATTTTATTTACCCTTGTGGTCCTGTGAGACCTTTTTGACTCTGGAACATAGAAGGTGGGATTTTGGGAATGTCAGCGAGTCCCGGGCATAGAATTATACTTCTAGGCTGGTTATGCTTGTTGAGTAGTTGTGGGCCTGTGCAGGGTCGATAGGTTGATTGTGAGCTGCTGGGAAGCTATTGTGTTTGATCATACCATTTCCATGCATTTAAAGAGGTTTTATCCATGTTTTACTACGGTTTGGCTTCGAGCCTACTGGCACTATTTTCTAAACCTTGCATGGCCCCCGGGGCCTGTTTTTTATAGAAATGATTTGGAAATGGTTTGATTTAACCTGTGAATATTCCTGGGTAAAAGAAAGTAAAATTATGTTTTAAATCACCAGTTTTACGATTAACGCTAGACTCGGCAGGGCCGGGGTGCTAGTTGAGTTTTCTTGCTACTTGAGATAATTTTAGCCTCGGTCGGACTGAGCACCTGAGACGACTTTCTACTGTTTAGACCCGGTTATGACCGGGCACCCTTGGAGGGGTTTTTGAGATATTTTCCTACTACTTTAGTCCTGGACAGGGTCTGGGCATGCATATTAGAGACTGGGTCTCTATCTTGAACCCGGACTTGCTTTCGGATGACATATTTTGATACTGAGGTTTAGTATGGGGTCAGGGACCTCCATGGACCTTGCCATCCGGGCCTGGGGCTGTGGGCTGCGTGTGCCGGAGGAAGGGTATACGGTGGAGTAGAGGTATACGGGCAGTTTCCTTCCATGGAACCTACCTGGTGGGCCGGATCGGCACCAGAGTAGGTACATACAGAGATACCATTTCACTTGAGATCTCCATGCATCATATCATTCATTGTTTGAGGCTCCACCCTTGTTTGTTGTTTGTTGATTGTACGCTCCGGTAGTATGGGATGCCAGAGGGTTTGTTTTCACTTGTTTGTGTTCCTCGGGTTGTATGGCGGCCGGGGAGCTGGGACTGTAGCGTAGACTCTTGCTATTTACTTGTTAGAATTGTGCCCTGTTACGGTTAATTATGAAATGTTGGTTACTGCAGACTGTAGTTGCCTGGATTTGAAGATTGATATGATTAGTTGGGCTTGATTCATGCTCTTAAGCATGCCTATCATTACTCTTTCTCTCTTCTTCTTTACACTGAGTTACCGGATTATTACCGTTCCATTCCGTAAACTTATTATGTATACACTGTTATTGCAGGGACCCCAGGTGCATTGTTTCTTACTTTCACCTGTGCCTATGGTGTATATATTTTTCTTGCTGGCCTCACATGTGGTTCTGTTGATTTCCCTCTGGGCTAGTTCCTGTGTACCTTTTGTTGATTTCTGTGACTACTTGCTTCTATTCTGTCTGTTACTACGCTTTTATCTTATATGTGCCCAGTCGGCCTATGATACCTACTGGGTACCTTATGCTTCGCATTTGGTGCTCACCCTACCCCTTGCATCTTTGGGTGCAGATCCTAGCGTGGGCCATCGCCGTTAGATCGCTGTGATTCGTGCTTGGAGATCGGTTGGGGATTACTTCAGACTGAGGGTGAGCTCTTGGCGATCGGAGCTTAGCTTTAGTTTATCTTTTGTCTTATGTACTCTATTACCATTCAGAGACATCTATATATATTGTTTTGGATTGTTTGCACTCCATGTATATAGTTTTGGCTCTATACTATGATACCAGGTCTTGGGGTTTGGTTAAGTTTCCGCATATGTATATATATATTCCTTTTATCTATTCTCTTCATCTTGTTCCCTCACTTTTGCTTATTAAACTACTCTCCCGCTTATTTGTTAGATAGTAGCCCATTACTAACTGTCCTGGGCTACGAGAATTGGTTCGCTTACTGGGGGGTTGTAGGTGCCATCATGACCGAGAAATCGGTTCGTGACAGATATGAACCCTTGAAAACTTATTTTCCTGATGAGGAAGTGGCATTTGTGGGAGAGGACATATCCGAAATATACAATGGTTGGAGCATATTCTTTGATGGAGCTGCGAACTTCAAAGGGGTAGGTATTGGAGCTGTTTTGATCTCAGAAACTGGTCAGCATTATCCGGTATCAGCCAAACTTAGGTTTCCTTGCACCAACAATATGGCTGAATACGAAGCTTGCATTTTGGGGCTTCGGCTAGCCATTGACCTAAATGTCCAAGAGGTATTGGTAATCGGGGACTCAGACCTGTTGATTCATCAAGTACAAGGGGAATGGGCTGGCAAGAACAGGAAACTCCTGCCATACATAGATTGCATACAAAAATTGCGCAAGAGGTTTGTAAAGATAGAATTCAAGCATGTTCCGCGAACCCAGAATGAATTCGTTGATGCTTTGGCCACTTTGTCTTCTATGATACAGCATCCGGACAAGAATTATATTGATCCCATCCCTATTCATACTCACGAGCAGCCTGCATATTATTTCCATGTCGAAGAGAAGTTAGATGGCAAGCCATGGTATGTTGATATCCAGGGATACTTAAAAAATGGAGATTATCCGGAGAATGCCACAAGTATTCAAAAGCGCACTATTCGGAGGTTAGCTAATCAATTCTTCTTAAGTGGAGAAATCTTGTACAAGAGGACTCCTGATTTAGGACTGTTGAGGTGTGTTGATGCTAGAGAAGCTTCTAGTTTGATTGAAGAAGTCCACGCTGGAACTTGCGGCCCTCACATGAACGAATTTACCTTGGCCAAGAAAATACTGAGATCCGGGTACTTTTGGTTGACTATGGAGATGGATTGCATTCGTTATGTGCAAAAGAGTCATCAATGCCAAACGCATGCCGACATGATTTGAGTTCCTCCCAACGAACTCCATGTCACCAGCTCTCCTTAGCCATTTGCAGCTTGGGGTATGGACGTTATTGGTCCTATCGAACCTGCCGCATCCAACGGACATAGGTTCATTCTTGTTGCTATTGATTATTTCACCAAATGGGTCGAGGCTACCTCACATAAGTCTGTCACAAAGAAGGTTGTAGCTGATTTTGTCCGAGATCATATTATCTGTCGATTTTGAGTTCCTGAGTCAATTATTACAGATAATGGCACCAATCTCAACAGTGATCTGATGAAAGAAACGTGTGAGCAGTTCAAGATCAACCATCGAAACTCTACAGCCTATAGGCCACAGATGAACGGAGCAGTTGAGGCTGCGAACAAAAACATCAAGAGGATATTGCATAAGATGATTGACAATTACAGACACTGGCACGAGAAGCTACCCTTTACATTGTTGGGATATCGTACTACGATTAGGAATTCTACAGGGGCCACTCCTTATCTTCTGGTTTATGGTACTGAAGTTGTGATACCTGCTGAAGTAGAGATACCTTCCCTAAGGATCATTTAGGAAGCAGAACTGAGTGATGCTGAATGGGTGCGAGGTAGAATGGAACAACTGGCACTCATTGATGGGAGGAGAATAAATGCAATTTGTCACGGTCAACTCTATCAGAATAGAATGGCCAAAGCTTTCAACAAGAAGGTCAGACCAAGGCATTTTACACCGGGGCAACTTGTCCTAAAACGGGTCTTTCCAAATCAAGACGAGGCAAAAGGAAAATTTGCACCAAATTGGCAAGTTCCTTACATGGTCCATCGGGTTCTGACAGGAGGAGCACTCGTACTAGCGGAAATGGATGGTGAAGTGTGGCCCAAGCCTATCAATTCTGACGCTGTCAGAAGATACTTCATCTGAGAAGTTAAGAGAAAGTTATTTATGTTATGCTTCCTTACCTTGTAACTGGAACTACGTTTGACCTGATTCCCGTTTAAGAGGGATACGTAGGCGCTCCTATGGAGTTCGGTCCTATCATAATAAAAACTTTCATTTTCCCTTGTCAAGCATTATAACTGTGGCAGAATTTTTTAGAGGATCACAAAAATTCCATCTGAAAAGCATTACCATGAATCGTAAGACTGGGAAAGAAAATTTTGAGGGAACCTCAAAATTCACAACAAGCGACCGCTCATTCTACAAAATTTTCTAGCGGAAAGTCAAGATCTACACTGGGGCAGAAATTTTTGAGAGCCCTCAAAAATTTCATCGGAGCTGCACTCCAAACGCAAAGAGGATAAGATGTTGTGATGTCTCAAAGCATGTCACAGTTTATGATTCAACAATATTTTGATTTTTTTTTAACATTTCCCTTCCCTTTTCAAAGCAAATTATTTCAAAATACGATTTCAAATATTATTTATTTATTTGCTCGAGCGAGTGCCCGAAGAGAGTGCGACGGCCCATAGACACATAACAAGGAGGACAAATGCACCCAAGAGCAGATGCACAAATCAACCTCCCCCTTTTACAAATTAATAATTTTTCTTTGAACACAGAACTAGCAGGTACAAATTCGAGAATTGTCTCAGCAGCAACAAGACAAACATCGTCATCAAAATAAGGCAATAAAGCTAAGCTACGCTATCTCCTCAAAGAAGAATTGCATTAAGCCCGACAATTACATTCGGCTCGAGAATTATATTTGGCCCGAGATTGCATTATGCCTGAGATGACTTTGGTCCAAGATCGCATTATGCCCGAGATGACTTTGGTCCAAAGTTGCATTATGCCCGATATGACTTTGGCCCGAGACTGCATTTGGCCCGAGAATTATATTTGGCCCAAGACTGCATTTTGCCCGAGAATTATATTTGGCTCGAGAATCGCATTTGGCCCGAGATTGCACTTGGCCCGAGAATTATATCTGGCCGGAGATTGCATTTGGCCCGAGAATTATATTTGGTCCGAGAATTGCATTTGGCCCGAGCTTGCGTTAAGCCTGAGAATTACATTTGGTTCGAGAATTATATTTGCCCGAAAAATGCATTTGAGCCCGAGATTGCATTTGGCCCAAGATTGCATTATGTCCGAGATTGCATTGTGCTCGAGAATTATGAATCGCATTGAGCCCGAGAATTGCACTGCGCCCGAGAAATGTATTTGAGATCGAGATTGCATTTGGCCCGAGAATTACATCAAGCCCGAAGAATTGCCTTGCGCCCAAGATTACATCAAGCTCGAGAACTGCGAATTGCATTAAGCCCGAGATTGCATTTTGGCCCGAGAATCGCACAGCGCCCGAGAATTTTGACTGAGCCCAAGATTGCATTTGGCCCGAGAATTGCATTATGCCCGGGATTGCATTGAGCCCGAGATCACATCGAATCACAACAAGCTACCATGGAACAAATTATTCAAAAGCTACCAAACGTCATGCTATGCCGCTCAAAACAGATACGCTTTCTTTAATTCCTGCTTATCATGCTCCGAAGGCGTCATAGTCTAAAGGCATCATTTTCATGGCCTGCGGACATCATTTCATGGCCTAAGGATTTACTTTCTGCTTATCATGCTCCAAAGGCGTCATCGTCTAAAGGCATCATTTTCATGGCCCGCACACATCATTTCATGGCCTGAGGATTAATTTTACGTATCATGATCCTGAGATATCATCGCTTAAGACATCATTTTTATCGACTTAAGCAACCTTCCATAATCTTAAAAAGAACCTGCATCATGTTTTACTTTATTCTTATTTAAATGTTAATCTTTGTCTAGTTGTAATAGAAATTGCAGGCACCGAAAGCTGAACAAGCCAAGAAACGAGATTAACCGGCGTCTTCACTTCCAAAACATAACTCATACTATCCCTATACCTCCAATACTGGATCGTTGCTCGTGTCCTATTCTTAGCTAATCGTTTAAATCTCATCGACTCGTGCCAACTACATCTTCGTTCAGATTTTCAGATGTGCATTTTCTTTAGAAACCTCATTCATTTCTGAATCTAGAACTTCACACGGCCTGATTCCCGTAAAACCAGGGACATGTAAGTGACTTGAAAACAGAAGTCTCGAGCGCAACATTTTTGCAATCCCCTTTTGCTTTCCGTACTCAGAAGAATTAATCATCCGATCGGACAAAATTGGCTACTAGTCAACATTCCTTGCCCGTCAATTCATCCTTTATTCTCGAGCAAGGAAGGGGCAGCTGTTGACACCCAATTTTGACCTCTGTATACCTCTCACGGGTTGTTATTTTACTAGTTATTCTTATTTTTTAAGCTTAATTTTCCTCGCGTATTGCTTTTATTTACTAAATAAATCATGTATTTTATCGCCGTCTTGACACTTTTTAAATTTGTATAAAATTTATAAATATATAATTTATTTCTCAATTATTACTATTTTATCGTAAATTTTGTATAATATTACATGTCATTAATTTTACGTACAATATATATACATAATTAATTTTAAATAATATTCTTCGTTTGATAATTATCGTTAGTTGTTGTTTTATCTATTAAATTATATGTACGTAGTATTTTATTTATTAAATAGAAGCCCAATTTCAATTTTCTTCCCAATTTATTTAAATTCTAGCCTCCTTTTATTCAATTAGTTTCAATTCTAGCCTAAAATTGAGTCAATTTGGACTCAATTTCAAATGCTCCATTTCAATTCCAATTCGGGTACCCATTGACCCGTCTGACCCAATCCAAAACTCATCCATTCAAATTAAATCTCAGTCGTTGATCTAATACCGTCAACGGCCAAGATCACTTCACCCTTTCTTTCCTTTTAAACCACACACCCCTCAACCCTAAGCCCCATTTACTCAAACCAGCCACCCCACTCACCCCTCAGCTCTCTTCTCCATCTCCACGCCACCATTGGCTGCCCCGCCTCAAACCCACCGCCTCCACAGGCCGGAAAAACCATCTCCAACATGCCGCTGCCATCATCTCTCTTCACCGCCTCTCTCTCCTCTTCCTCACGCTACCAGCCGACCAAACCCCAATGTCGCTGCCTCTTCTTTTCCTTCTCCTCTCTTTCTTTCACCTCATAACACCACCGACAAACCCACGCCATCGCCGCTGCTCCGACGGACCACCAAAACCCCAAACAACCGCCACCCCTCACTTCAAAAGCTCTTCCTCTTCCTCTTCTTTCTTCATCACTGCCAGTGCCCTCCACCAGCCGTCGGACAGCCCACCACCGGTGAAATCACAAAGGGATCCCATCACCGCCGCCTCCGCTTATCCGGTGAAGCGCCACCGGAAAATCCCATGCAACCTCAGAAAAATTGCTAGTCACCACCATTACTCTGATAATGTCCCACCACCAGTAAACTCCCTTTTCTATTTCTTTTAGAAAAAATCCAAACCCCCAAAGTTCTGTATTTTCTGGAGAAATCAAAAGGCTCGATGAAGCAAGCACCGCACACGGTTTGTAAATAGTTCTCATGGTTAAATTAGAAGGTTTTTGAGGTTAGCCCTGTTTTATTTCGATCTCCGAGGCTCCAAGTTTACAGTGAACTCTTTTGAATTCACCCTTGTGTGATTAGTTTTCGATCATTTTCTCTTGATTATCACTTGCCCGTGCACTTGCATTATCATAGGAGAATACTTTTAATTCTACATGTACTTCAATGTTGGCCTGATTTTTTAAAGATACATATGTATCCATGCTTTAGTTTTTTTTTAATTACAGGTCTTGCATATTTTTTGATACTAATTCTCAACCTGTTTTGTTGTAATTTGAATCATAATGATAGAAATCAATATGTGATCTCATGGCAATGTCTTTCTGAGTTAATTATGGTGACTTGTAGTTCAAAGCATGCGAACTGCTTATCTACCTTTGGTAAAATTTGATAGTGTTAAATGATTATTTCCTTTCTTGTTTCAAGACTAATTACAACAGCCTTGTATGTTATTTATAGTAACCTGAACCAATTTGCTTTGCTTTCCCTTTAAAATTTGAATCATGACAGCCCCTTTGGTAAATCTGATTGTGGTAATGACTTTTAGTACTTGTCTATTTTTGGTAAAATTGGATAGCTTTATTATTGGAGTAACTTTGGTAAACCTTGATTGATTGTGTGCTAAATTGGTCACTACAAAGTATGGGAAATCCTTTATGATTCTTACTCCTTTCTTTTCTACTGAACAATTTTAATACTTATCTAAATATGGTAGTCATAATTGTCATGATTTCCTCCCTTGTTATTTAGTAGTCATGATTTTAGTACTTGAATAATTGGGGATAACTTGGCATGATTTTCTGCTAATTGATTCTACTGATCCATTAAGGAAAAGATTTCTCTTGATTGATGCTTTGAACATTCTCTTCCTCTAATGTCTCCTTATATTTTACTATATAAACAACCCCCCCCCCTCCTTTTTCATTATTCCAGAGACTTTACAGACACTACTACTCATATTTTTAACTTCTCTTCTTGGTTGATAAGGGCTACTTATTGCTAATTGTTAAGGCTTTGAATATTTCCGGGATAATTGGTTAGTGTTTTATCAATGCATATTTCAATTCATATGCATGTTTACCTTTAGTTTGGAATATGTATCCATCTGTGTTTAGCCATGACTGTTCTGTGATTTGTTTATAAAAGCATGCCTATAGGATGTCAATTTAGAACTTATATTTCTGTTTGCATTAAACCACTGTTAGCATGAACTTATTAGTTGGCTTATGTTGTTTGACTGGTTGGTTTATGTGATTACCTTTGCTTCTGGCTTGGTTTTGTTTTCGTTGTATTTTGCGGAATACGAAGGTCCCAATGTATTCCCATACCTCGACGTAAGCATTGCCTAGAATCATTGAGATTCTCAGTAACTCTGACATGTCGAGGGTAGTTTCATGGGTCATACTAGGATCTATATTTAACAGGTTTCTATTAGAAGATGGCTACACAATGAAGAGTTGCCCAAGATTTGGGAGTCTCCAAAACTTAGATCTATCTTATTTTATTTTCCCATTCATTCATTGGTATGTAATAATTATTGTATAAACTTTGATAATAAATGAAATACATTAGGGGTGCAACGGGGGAAGGGCAAACTACGTGCTACTTGCTTAATTGTAAACCGTAGAAATTATGCCTATAGGACTTCTGTTAATTTCATTTGTTAGAAATTATGCCTATAGGAGTGTATTAATATCGTTTGTTTGAAATCATGTTTTAGGTTTTAAAATCCGCTTTGTCTTTTAAAAAATCAGAAATCGTGCTTATATGATATTTCTGTTTCAACATGCTAAATATGATATTATTTACCTAGAAACCATGCCTATAGGCTTAAAACTGTTTTCAGTTGTGAAACCACGCCTAAGAGTCAAATCCGTTTTAGCATATTAAAATCATTTTCAGCATGTTTAAATCTGTTAAATTTAATTCAGCATATTAAAGTCAGTTTCAGCATGTTTAAATCTGTTAAATTTAATCTAGCATATTAAAGTCAGTTTCAGCATGTTTAAATCTGTTAAATTTAATTCAGCATATTAAAGCCAGTTTCAGCATGTTTAAATCTGTCAAATTTAATTCAGCATATTAAAGTCAGTTTCAGCATGTTTAAATCTGTCAAATTTAATTCAGCATATTAAAGCCAGTTTTAGCATGTTTAAATCTGTCAAATTTAATTCAGCATATTAAAATCAGTTTCAGCATGTTTAAAATCAGTCTTAGTATATTAAATGGTTGTCGTTTATGGACTTAAGTTAGTTTCTGCATGCTAAATAATTAGAAGCTTTGTTCATAGGACTTGATTATTTTTTCAAGTGCATATCATTAAACAACTTGCTCATAGGATTAATTAATAAATGTTTTGTACGTTTTCATCGCTAGATATCATGCTACATAAAGTGTTAATTGTACGAATTGTGAGGCCTATGTGAGATCATTTATGTGCTACTTGTTTTCCAGTCCATATATGTTTTGATTGACGTTAATCCTGTGTCTAATTAGGAAACCTAAAATTTTATTTGTCTAGATCCACATCCAAGTTAGTAAGTCCAATGCCTCTTGGAGATTAAGTTGGGACGGGTAGGCATACTAAGGTACGCTAGATTTTTCATTTCTTTAGTACGCTCTTAGGAATAATAATCTTTATAACCAACTTAGGTGGGTAGATAGACGGATATGATGGTAATCGACCCGAGCATAATACGACAATGTCTTTGAAATTATCTTCGGTAAATAATTCGGGTGCTGATCCGAATAGGTTAAAACTAAATTAAGTTTAGTTCTTGTTTTATTATATGTTTGTGGTAGTTATCTAAATCACCTAGTAATTAGGTTTCTTTTTCTATATTCTTGTGTTAATTCTGTCTTCTCGCTGATCTCCTTTTAGTTTCCTTATTTTAATTGCGGTTTATATGCATGATTTTTTTTTTTTTAGACTATTAGTAACTAATTTATCTACTTGCTTAAAATAAAGGTTTATTTGTTTAATTACTTAGTTAATAATAGGCTAATAAAACTGTTGACCCTTTGTTTATCACTTAATTCCCACATAAATAACGAATCCGGCAGGGACCCACATTTGTGGACCTCGAAAGGTGCTTAACACCTTCCTTTTGAGGTAACTTGAACCCTTACCCGATTTCTGGTGACGTAGACCTTAAATTAAATTAACCGTAGTTAGTTTAGAGCGGTACCCTAACGCGCCTTTAATTCGTTAGGTGGCGACTCTTCACTCTTTTCTATCTTAAAAAGAGTTGTCACGTCGATGGCCCAATTTTCGCGAGAAAAATGGGGCGCGACAATTATCTTATGTGTTCACGTGCGTTGCTCAAATCAAAGGTGAATTGATCCGCTTCTATTTGAATATTTTTTTAGAACTCCTAGGCAGGATATAAGCCCACTATGCCAGGTCCGACTAAAATCGCTCTTGGAGTTCTCCAAAATTTTCAGAAAAATCCAAAACCTCCTTAAAATTTTCTTCAAATCTTGTTCCTAACTCTTCGAAAAATGAACTTACTATATCCAAACTACATCCTTTTAGGGTCCGTTCCTTATATCTAAAAATTTCATTTTCTCTCTTTTGGCAAAAAAAATTAAATGATTCTTTCTTGACTCAAAAATATACAGCAGAAGATCAAGATTCAACTAGAGTCAGTTTAACCTGTCAAAGCACTCATTTCAAAATCAACGGACAAAGTTTTTTCCGTTTGAATCGTTCTGTAAAACTTACCCGTGGATTGATTCGCCTTTAATGAAGCAACATTTTTTGTTTATGTTCTGTCAAATATCTTGCATTATTTATCATGAATAAAATCTAACATGGTTGTCTTTTGAGTTATTTTTCTGTAACAGGTAAAAGTTAAGAAAAATGATTTGTATTGAAAAATAGCAAAAACATTCTCAAAGCATCCTCCCCTGATCGTACCTTGATAAGAGAAATGACTGGTAATACTAAGAAAACTAGGTTGACTAGTGTGGCTATATAAGAGCCAATTCTAACGGACCAAAGTGAGCTCATTGTGCAGATAATGCAAAAAAATTGATGAGATGCAAGAAGAAATGCGAAAAAACAGAGAATTAACCATGATGGCCAATGCTGAAAATGCTCCCATATCCAGCGAAATGGAGCATGCGCTCCATCTTCCTTCTCTAAGTTCTCTAGAATTCGAAGGTTTTTCTACCTGCTCCAATGCACCCGCTTTCTCAATTTTTAAACCACCCACCATTGATTTGATCGCTCCAAATCCATTTTCTGCTAACACCTCATATCAAATTCCTTCTTCTCTTGTCCAGCACGCTAATCGAAGAAATAATCCAAGCGCCTACAATCCTCAAAACTTTCCTCCTCACTGTCAAAACACCTCTTCAAATGCCTGCTTTGTCTAGAACAACCCTCAAGCATATCAAAATAACTCAAATATTGCTAACCCACAAAATTTTACCTCCATATATCAAAACTCCGCTCTAAATATCCCGCACCTACCACCTATCCAAAATGTGACACCCACCACCCTTCATGCCGCAACACTTAAATCCTACTTCACTTTTTCAAAAAAATCTCGAGCTGGATCATTACGAGAAAAAAGAGAGGAAATTAAAAGTTGTGAAGGATAAGCATGATAAGGACATGATGTTACTGAAAGAAGATATCACCAAGATAAAAGAATCATGGAGTTCGCCCGACAAAGCGGAATTCAGCTATTATAATCTTTGTATCTATCCAGATTTGAAACTGCCGGAAGGATTTAAAATTCCAAAGTTTGAGACTTTCAATGGCACTGAAAATCTCACGGTCCATTTGAGGAGTTATTGTGATCGAATGATAGGATCAGGTAAAAATGAAGCACTACTAATGAGGCTCTTTAGCCGGAGCCTAAGCGATGAAGCGCTAGAATGGTTTACTTCGCAAGAATTGAAGAAATGGTCTGGATGGAATTCCTTGGCCAAAGATTTTGCTAAAATACTTGCCTACAATGTGGAGATTTTCCCAGATAGGTATTCGCTAGATCGTATCAAGCAGAAAATTGATGAGTATTTCCGTGACTACGCCCATCGGTGGAAAAAGGAAGCAGCGAGGGTCCAACCTCCTATGACTGGGGAATAAATTATCGTTGTATTTATGCGAGCCCAGGAATCAGAAGTCTACAATAAGATGATATCAGCAGTCAAATCGAAATTTGCTGATTTAGTCAAAATTAGTGAAACAATCGAAGAGGGCCTTAGGACTAGGAAAATTACTAGGATCTCTACAGAGCCAAAGTCTCCAGGATTTCTAACGAAGAAAAAGGAAGATGTATCCTCCATATCCTTCGGTTCGATCACAAGGTCTAGAAAGCCATCCATGTTTAGCTCTCAGAAGCTTTCATCATCCGAGACGTACCTCTTAGCTCCACAAAGTCCATGTTCTGCTTTCTATGCTCAAACTAGTTACCAAAATTATCAAACTCCACCTCCAAACTATAACAACTCATCCCAAAATTACTAAACACCTCCACAAAATTATCAAAACTAATAACGAAATTACCAAACACCTCCACGAAATAATCAAAACTACCAACCAAATTTCCAAACACCATCTCCAAGCTTTGAAAAAAAACCTCCTCGAACCTTCATACCATTGACTGAAAGTCGGACTCAACTTTTTGAAAGACTCAAAGAAGCCAGATTGATTCAACACATTGTGTCGAGATCTATCAATACCAACTCTCAGTTCTTTAAAGTCGATCGATATTGCACATACCATGCTGGAAGTATTGGGCATGCTATAGAAGATTACATCAATCTGAAATACAAAATTCAGGACTTGATAGATCAGAAAGTTATCTCACTTCATACAGCATCATCAAATATTACTAACCATGGAGGATACGCTACCAATATGATAGAGACCGATGAAGAATGGATGGCAAGCAAGTTCATAACACAAGCCCATTCAAAAAAAATCGGAAAATTAGAGAAAGTTGTGGCTTCTTTGAACATAAATGAGGAGTCTAAGATAATGACCACACCTTGTCAAGCATTCCCAGAAAAGCCTCCAAAATCTGGTGTAGTCCACGTCCAAATCAAAGAGAACCAGTCTGAGGACAAGGTTAAGAAGAGTATTGAGCTGCCAAAGTCGCTTAGTCACCTCTACCAGTCACTTTCCACATGTGTAAAGCCCGCAAGCAATGGTCCTGGGATGGAATCAGACACTTCTTCAAAGAATGTGATGATATCCTAGAGGAGTTCCCTGAGGCATCAGAAATCAAAAAGTTAAATCTGGAGGAGCAATTGCGGAATTAGACCTCCACTGTACTCATGATTTCCCCATCACTGTGGTAGATAAAAGGGCAAATTTAAATTTTTTGTAAATTGGTGATGGTCCGAATGAGGCCCGAGAACCACCCTATATTTTTCTATTTCCCTCACTGCTATTTTTCTTCTTTCCAAAAGGCATAGACTTGTACTCGTGGAAGTCATAGCCAATGTTGTGAAAATTTTCAGTTTCAACAAAAGCCTTGCTTATCCAAAAATCAATTGTTTTTATTTACCTTTCACGTTTAAAATGATATTATCTAACCTTTTTTAGGAATGATTTTAGTAAAATAATTTAAAAATTATCAATGTTATTCCATGTCATGAGCTGAATGAACAACTGAGGTAGATGATGAATGTGAAGAGTATGACGAAAAGATTATGATCCTTGAACAATTTGAGAATCAAGAGAAATCTAGTCAAAGAAATCATAACCGATGGAATTCACGTACAAAAAATGAGCAGTTGATCTTCCCCCCATCAAGATAAGATCAAAGGAAAATTCACACCAAATTGACAAAAATGTCATCTCATCCACAAAGTACTATCCAAAGGTGTTGTGGATTGTAGATGATCAAGGTGTGGACGAAATTGATTGACTCAGAAGCTATCAAGAGATACTATGCCTGAAGAAAGTTTTCCTTTAGTTTCTTTACATGTAATCACATTTTCTATTTTCAATCCTTTGTAGTTTAAAAATATCTTTTCCTATCCTCTTTGTACGAACTATGTTTGATCTGAATTCTCAAGAATGAGATACGTAGGCGGCGTTTGTCGAATTCGGTCACCCCTTTATTATTTTTCAATATTCTCCCACTATAAGTGGGGGAACTACGTTTGACCTGATTCCTGCCTCAATGGGATACGTAGGCGCCATAATGGATAGGTCATATCACCCCAGAAAATAGAAACTGGGGCAGAATTTTCGAGAAAGGAATCTCAAAAATTCAGAAGGCAAAAGTCATTTTCCAACAAGTTAGAATATAGATTGTGCCAAAGAAAAACTAAGGTGAATTTGAGAAAGAATCTCACGATCCCCACAGAGTATCAAATCTCTTACCAACAATACAAGATTTGACATAAACCTCTAACTGGGGCAGAAATTTTGAGGGAGACCTCAAAATTTCCACCAAACTTCGTTTGAGAGTTCAAGGGACAACTCCAAGAATTCCTCATCACCAAGAGATCAGATTCTGCTTAAGAAATCTCCAACTGCAACAAAGTCCAAAGTAGACTAGCCCCAGCTACGACAGATTTCTCGAAAAAATCATTTCTAAACTCCCCAATTGGGACGATAAAAGATACCTAGAGTTTGTCAGCACTGTGTCAGATACTTCAAGGCCTAAAATAAAGGACGTTCGTTGAGCTAGTACATGACATGACAAGATGGGAAGAGACCTTTCCAAATGATCTTTTTCAAATCTTTGTTTTTCAAAAACTGTTTGAAAAATCTTTACAAATTAATTTGTTCCTTTATAACTTGAATTTTTCCTACATCTACTATAACTCGGGGAGTCGAGGATGACGAGCACCTAGAGATGACAAAGCAAGGAGCAGAAAGTCGGAGGAGGTCAACACAGATCAGTTTCGCCAAAAAACTAATAATTTTTCTGTGGATGCAAGATATCCTAAGAAGTGTCAGGGATTGGAAAATCACTTATCATTCAGCGTATTCAAAGCAATGCGATGAAACTGAATTCTCAAGATCGGCAAAAGGAGATGAAACAATGGGAAGAGGCCGAAAGAGGTAGAGTTTTTCTAAAACTGACAAGTTTTCTTGTAGTTTGCAGGAGCTATCAGATAAGGAAAAGTTAATGACATCCCCCTTAAACCCCCAGCAAATCATAGATCACAACGAACACACGATGTTTGAAATTGGTATTTATAGTTGTCCCCAGAAATGGGTATAACTATTTCATTAACATTCAAAATAACCCCTTGTTTGTCTATCCACCTCGAAAGAGGATGAAGCTTGCAAACAAATTATTTTGATTAGCTTCATGAATTCTTTCTTTAAAGTTTTCTTGAAATTGACTGTGATCGCTATTAAAAGAGACACTATGTCTACTAATCATTTTTTATGAGTGCAGGTACACGCAAAGGAATCAATGTGACAACACAAAAGCTAAAGGTGATATCTTCTGACAATTACCGTGAAAAGCCATTTACATGATTATATTCGTCACAAGGACCATCATCTGCAAACTTCCTCATGGGCTTTATCTTATCATCCTAACACTTATAAGCCACAACAATGCAAATGTGCAGAATGTTCAAGTCGCAGCAACGGGAATGCGTAAAATTATGGCACTTGTAAGTTGCAACAACGGGAATGTGCAAGGTGTCTAAAGTCACAGCAATGGGAATATACACCACACTCGTAAGTCACAGCAATGGGAATGTGCAAGGTGTCTAAGTCGCAGCAATAGGAATTCGCAAGGTGTCTAAGTCGCAACAACAGGCATGCCCAAGGTGTCTAAGTTGCAACAATGAGCATGCGCATTACACTTGTAAGCCACAACTACAAGAATATGCAGAGTGTTCGAGCCATAGCAACAACAATGCACATGCAGTCACAGGATCAAATGATGTTCGCCACCAGGGTTAAAGAAAATATATCATCCAAGAGAAGTCTATAAGACGCCATTCAAAATCGGATGACGAACTAGATTTCTCAAAAATTGGTAAGCCAAAGATTGTCTGTAAGCCACAACTATGTCTGAAACTGGATAGTGTGCAAGATTGCCCAAGATCATACAGCCCAAGAGTTATCTATAAGACACAATAATATCTGAAACTAGATAGTGTGAAAGAGCAACTAAGAGTTGGTAGTTCAAGGTTAATTCATAAGTTGCAACAATATCTGAAATTGGATAAATGTGCAAGACTACCAAAATTTGAGAGTTCGAGGGTTATCTATAAGCCACGTCATATTCCAAGTTGATTATGTGCAGTACTACCCAAAAGCTAACAAATCAAGAAGAATCTGTAAGTCGTGGTACATCCAAAATCAGATAAAAGTGCAGGATTACTAAAGACTGACAATTTGAATGACATCTGTAAGTCGCTTTTATCCAAAGTCGGATGATGTGCAAGATTGCTTGAAAGCTGACAAATCAAGGGACATTTATAAGTTGCCTCTATCCAAAGTTGGGTGATGTGCAAGATTACCCAAGGTTTGACGATTCAAGGGATATCTATAAATCACATTAACACGAAAGATGTGCAAGACTTACCCAAAGTCATATGCAAAATATTATCACCAATAACCGAGAGGACTATCATATCAGAAACTACTGCAAGCGGTCACGAAGACCATCATATTCAAACGGCCAAGAAAGTCATCGCATTCAAAGAATCATCACGCTCCATTGTCACGAAGGCAATCATGTCTGACAGCCGCAAGGGCTGTTATGTCTATTATCACAAAGTTGTTACAAATGGCTACTAGGGCCACACTTTGATATTGGGTCGACCCCCCATAAGCGGTCTATATATTTGCTTGCCCACTCACGGGCTTATACTTGAAATTGTGTTTGGGTCGACCCCCCATAAGCGGTCTATATATTTGCTTGCCCATTCGCGGGCTTATACTTAAAATTATATTGGGTCGTCCACCCCATAAATGGAATATTCATGTGGAGACGTCCACCCCGGTATATTTATATATTCACCAATATGATACTTTGGGTCGTCCTCCCTAAAAAGTGACCATTAGGCTAACTCTGTCGCTATGAGATGCCTATTATCGAGCCATCCACCTTGTTACAGTTGGATTATCTAACACTTTTAAGATGCAACAACGAAAATGCGCAAAGTGTTCAAGTCACAGCAATGAAAATGCACAAATCATGGTACTTCTAAGTCACAATAACGGAATGTGCAAAGTGTTTAAGTCGTAGCAACGGAAATGCGCATCAGGTACAACACTGCCAAGTCGCTACAAACGGTTACAAGGACCGTTACATCGCAAAGAGCTACGAATGTCTTCATAGTCAAAGATCATCACGTCCAACCGTCATAGAGGCAATCCAATTCCATAGCTACGAAGGCTATCACATCTATTTGTCAGGAAAATTTTTATTTCCCAAGACAGGGAAAAGAAAGAATGACATCTTCTTCAGAGGTCAACATATTCAAAAATGAGGTACAAAGCTATCTCTCCTTATTAAGCTACTTCACTACTAATAATCTTATTTTAAAATATTTTCGAGAACATCCAAGAGGATAAAAGTCTAGAACCAGAATAACAGGTGCAGATCACGTCAAAAAGACGTTATAACACAAAGTCTGGACATAATCCAAAGATAAGGTATGGCAAAGGAACTATCTCTCCAACTGAAATTATGTTATCACTAACAATTTTTTTTTAGATGTTGAGAGCATCCGAGAAGGATGAAATTCTCAAAATAAAACCACAGATGCGGACTATGTCAAAAGGACATATCACAACGTAAAACTTTTTCTTAGCAGCGAACTGGGACATAGTCTGAAGAGGAATATCAAACTCTTTGAAAGCGAGCTGAGGGACAACTTTCACCACTATCAAACCACATCCCTATCAGAAGGCATATGGGTATTCCTATCTTTGGGTCTTAGTTTTGCATCCAGAGTACTTTTTGAACTCGCACTGGAAGCAATATTCCTCCTCTTCAAATTCGAGTGACAATACTCCAGAGCTTCGGAAATTATGTCTAGGTAAATTCTTACCTATGGATGTAAAGAGCTCCACATTCATGGTTGAGAGGTTGCAAGCCTCTTTTCCGTAACTCAATTATTTATCACTCATCCCGAACCAAAGGTTGTCTTAAATATAAAGATTACATTTTCCACTGATTGAGTCAAACTACAAGTAGCCTGATTCCCTAAGTCCGAGGATATGTAGGCGGGCTCTATGTTGAAATCTCGGTTGCACTCCAAACCTCCCCCCAATCCTCTAACTCCCCAACTTCCCGGTCTCTTCATACTCTGAAACCAGAATAATTTAGAATTCTTTAAATATCGTGCGTAAAATCAAGCGTCTTGAACTACAAATGGCCTGAATTTTCATGTAACCTGAGATATGTAGGAAACCCGATACCAGGGTTTGACAATGATTCCTTTTAACTCGTGCTGAAACCAATCATTTTCGAGAGATGAATTAGTGGTCGGACGAAATTGGGATGGTCAATTCCCTTTGCCTAGGGTTCATTGCATTCACCCTACCCAAAGGGAGAGGCAGTTGTTGACACTTAATTTTTCTCCTCCACGTTGCAAATTAATTTTGAGCTTTTTTAATTTTAAAGCAATTTCAAAATAATTATTCTTATAAAATCAAAATACTTTTCAAAATAATTTTTCATGACAATTTTATCATTTTTAAGTAAGAATATATATTTTGTATAAAATTATATAAATTTTACTTAAGAAAATAATTGTTGAAATTATTTTCAAGTGAAAACAATGTTCAAATTGAGAATGATTTGTTTTTCTCAAAATTGACTTAAAATTGGAAATTAATTAAATATGTAGTCTCTTATGCTTTACACGAAATAATATTTTTATCTTATTTAAGTTAAAGAAGCTTAATAATTAATTTAAATAAATTCGTCTATTCCAATTTTAGCTTAAATTCTCTAATCGTTCTAATTTGGTTATTCTTTAAACCAAATCTGGCCACATTTGCAAGAAATGTGGCCACTCCCTAAATACTCCTAACCCTTTTTGTTTTCAGCTAATATATGGATCAAACCCAATTCCACCAGCCCACTTCACTCCCTCGAACCCGACCCAACACACACATACTCCTCTTCTCTTTCACTCATCTCTCAGACAAAACAAACGACCCCTAATCTTCTTTCTTTCTCCTCTAAACGATGAACCCTAACGGAGAACGACTTCTCCTCACCAAATGACATCAGCGAACAACTCTAAAGTTCCATCATCCTCTTTTAATCCCCCGTCTCTTCACAGTTCTGAGTTGTCAAGAATCACAAAGATTCTAGATCCCCAGGTGGTGTTCCATCTGCAAAGATTGTGAAAATTTATACAATTTTGTACTATTCCATTGCTGGCAAACCTTATCCCCAATTTGAATTTCAAATCTCCTTGTGATTTCTCCAAAAAAATCCTCCAAAATCACTTATCCCACATCGCCAATCCACCCTCAAATCTCCCATTTCCCCCTATATAAACTCTCACTATGCCTCTTGTGTGGGTAAAGTTTCCGCAGTTGAGAGAACCCGAAATAGCTTGAAAAAGCTCGGAATTTCTTAACAAAGAATCCGAAGTTTTCTTTTACACGTTTCAAGGTTGAGGAAATTTCAAGTTGGGATTTCTATTTTTTCGGCAGTGGTGAAGTTTTCTCTTCGGCCAAAGCTCGCTCAGTCTCAGTCGCTGCTCTGAGAAAGCCTGAGTCCATTTTGGACTCCATCTCTCCTTGCATTTCCAGTTGGGCCTAACCCAACACCATCGGGTCAAACCTCATCCAATAAAAGTGCATTACAGGCTGAAGAACGTCAATTAATGGGCCAAAGCCCTTAAACTGAAGTTGTAGCAACAGCAGCAGCCCCAAAAGGCTAAAAAGATTTTGAAGTAAAAAATGGACCAAAGTCCATTAGAGCTAGCAACAGTCAGCCCAAAATGGGCAGAAATTAAAAGAAGTTGGACTCAAAGTCCAAGTCTTGCAAATGGTGGGCCAAAAGCTCACAACTTAGATTTAGGACAGGTCTTAATTGAGCTAAAAAGTTTAATTATCTACTTCTCTTTCTCTTTATTTTGTGTAGTTTAGAATTATCTTTGTATAATTTGGACTAACTCTTTAACTTAGTTGATTTATCCCCAAAAGAATAAACATTTCTTGTTTAAATCTTCTTTAATCACTTATTATTTTCACCATGTTAAAAACAGTGAACATCGTATTGTGCTCTAAAAAATTGGTCAAAAAAGCATGTTTTCCTTAGCTAATCCTTTATTTGTTTAAAAGCGTTTCTGTCACTTTTTTTCATCAAGTTATACTTGTCACAATTTTTGAATTAAATCGAATACATGATCTTTTCAAAAGTTATTCAAAAATAAGTTAGTTTTAACAAGTCCAGATAATTGCGAGTTAGCGGATGTTTCGAATGCCTTTAATTCTTCTCGAAACGTTAATAGGAACCTCTTACCCTTAATCTCTTAATTTTTAAAGTTATATATGTTTTGACTTTAGAAATCTTTATAAGTCTTTCTTGGTTTTTCTTTAATTAAACTAAGTGGCGACTCTTCTTAAATAGAAAAACGTTTTTGAAACTTCAACTTGATTTTTCAAAATGAGTTTTCAAGTAGTCAAAACATAAACCATTTTTCGATAAAACACAAGCACCATTTTTTACATGTTAGAATATTATGGAGTTTTTAATCGCCTTCTTATTCCACTTTTACAATCCCCACTTTGGAGACTTCTCTTCGGGATAGGTAGGATATGGTGCCACAAATTGTTATCTACAAGGAGTTAATACTTCTTGTAAAGTCTTTCTAAATTTAACTTAGTTATTTGGAAATGATATTACATTTGCTTACATGTGTATTTCTATTGCAGCATGACTCTTATTTGTCTAACTTTCTGTTGACAAGAAAATCAGATATAATGGTAGCTTTTTATAATGAGTATATATTTTCAGGTGATTTAGTTTTTCTATGGGATATTTCAACTTTAAGATGATTTTGTCAAGGAACATTTCGTGAAAGATGTTAAATTCTTTGATGCTACTGGGAAAATTGCAGTAAAGATAAAGGCTAAAACTCAAGGACTTGGGGGTTGTAGTGCAGAAGGCAAATTATAGTTTGGCTCAACTAGAGAAATGAATGTTGATAAGGATTGTAAGATGTTATGAGGATTAGATGTCGAAGGTGATGTTTCTGAAGCTTGCATTGCATGTTGCATAGACTACGTAGTTCCTTACCGAATGCTGATTACACTCTCTTGATGAAACGTGTTGCAATTACTACATCAGCTAATGAACTTCCCAAAATGGTAAAATCTCATGTTCTAATTGAGCAGGACTTCTTTCCGGTATGAAGCATGAAAATAAAACTGCAATACCAAACATAGAGACAATTTTCCTCCAATGGTGGGGCCGGTGGTGTTCTGAATAGTTCTTTAAAGAAGGCCTTTGAAGAAATCTTGATGTAAAGGAATGACATAAAGTTGCACTGATTTCTATTCTGAAATAGGTGGTGGAATAATGTTGCTAAGTTTTCTTATCTATTCTCTGTGAATTATCCTTTTGCTCAAGAGAATTGTAGGTGCTGACTTTTCTAATGCAAAACATTTCAGTCGATTGATCCTCCCAGTGTTCTTTGAGAATATTCTGGCCTTGCACGTTTTTTTCCCCTCTTGTTGCTGTAGTACATCAGCATTGCAAAAATGCCCGTGCTAGGCTATCTAGTCTTTGAAGAAGAAAAAAAATTGAATTATACTACCACAAGTCAACAAAATCTACATACATTTGGAGGAAGTGACAAAATTATGTCGGAACTTTTCATTTGTATATTTTTAGTTAGATGGGTCGGGGTCGTTAGATTAGGGGTGATAATTATTTTCCAAAATTGGATAATTTCAATCGATTTGGACATTTTCATCTAATTTAGGGGTATAGATAACATATTTGTTAACAAAGAGCTTATATATGGTCAGATAATATGATAAGGATAAAATTAGTAAATTGTTTAAAGTTGAGAGATATTTTTGACCATTTTTCCTTTAAAAATTTAAAACTTATTCAAAATTTTTATATTTATAAAAAGAACCTATGAATTATTACTTCAACTATAATCTATCTGCCCAACCAACCCCTTATTATATCATTTTTATTCGTAAAGAACAAAAAAATTTACGGTCCAAAAGTAGAAGAAGAATCCTAGTGAAAATTGCTCTTATAAAATATAGTAGCAAATTTTATTAAAATATCGTGTTATAATTTTTAGATATTGTATTATCTAAGTCATGATAAAATGATAATTTTAGGTCAAACTTATGGGTAATTTTAATAATTTTTAGAACTTATTGATATAAATTATATTTTATATTTTCTTTTGAAAAGGTGGAAAATATTTCCCAAAAATTATGATCAAACACAAGTTAAAACTTCACCAAAAATCGTCTTGCCAAAAACATTTAGGAAGGTATGGTCAAACACTAGCAAAATGTCTTATAATTTAATTTACAAGAGAATAAATTGAACAAACCCAATTAAAATATGTTGGGTGTTTGCCCTGCTTTTCTAACCATAATTGGTTAATCCTTTTTGTAAAAGGAAAGCACAAATCTTCCATAATTGGATAGTCTTTTTTCTTGTAGGAAAAGGTTTATGACTCTATAAATAGAGGTTTATTCCTTCTAACTTGGTAGCATTCACAATGTAGTCTTAAGGGCTTTGAGAGTTTTGTTTAGGGGGAGAATTTGTGAGACACAAGTGTTACGGTGGCACTTGTGTGAACCTCTTTTTTATTCTGAGTGAATTTTATGAGGTTGTTTCTCTCGATATTTTGTACTCTCTTTTATATAGTGGATTGCTCATCTCCTTGTATGGATGTAGGTCGATTGACCGAACCACGTTAAATACTTGTGTCTCTTGTTATATATTTCTCGTTTGTCTTCTTACTTGGCATCTTTCGAGGTTTGCTTTATTAATTTTCGAATGACACCTGCTTATTTCGGTCCTAACAAAAATGAACACTCCATACTAATATAAAATGAATCTTTCAATGTTTACTGTGCAGGTCACTTTCATCTAATAGTGGATCAGAAATCACTGGACATAAAATTATTTGAATTGTATTTATTGACTTTTTCTATAAACAATTCTGTTGGTATATATGAGTTTTAAAGTGACAGCATAAAAATAAGTCACATGGTTGTATTAAGACATAATAAATTACTGTCTTTTTAATAAAACTTCTGAATTTAAAATTGATAACTTTTTGAATTTGGATTGAACTTTGAATGTTGAATTTTGAAATTGAGAGTGGTTAATTAGTATTAAATTCACTATAAAGAAGACTTGCAAAGTGTCCACATCAACAATTAACTACTACTAACTGCTACACTAAAAACAAATTTAAACGAGTGAAAACAAGCATTATCACATTAGAAAAATTACATTTTATGACAAACATTCTTGTATAATTACGTTCATAACTACATTATAAAAATTTATATTTTATGATTATATTTCACTTTGTGTAGCATCTCTCTCCCAATCTTGATAGTCTCTCTCCTCTCCCCCCGTCCGTCTCTTTCGCTGCCTTTCTCACTCTCTCTCTCATTTGTATTTTATATTTGATCCCTATGACCAGCTTCATATAAATGTATTTGTTTCTTCTTGAATTTATATTTATATGATTCTACATTATAGCTAAATCATAGTATTTGTATATTGTATTTTGTATATCAATAAAATCAAGTATTTTTTATATTTGTATTTTGTATTTATTGATAAACTTGTATTTGTTGATACAAACTGTATTCGTTGGTACGAATTGTATTTGTTGATACAACTTGAACCATCCAACTACAATGTCCACACCCCCCAAACTTACTTGACGAGGAATCCTTTCTCGCGAACAAACACAGACTGATACATTTGTATCAAGAGATACATTTGTATTTGTATATGATAGACTAAAGCAAATACAAATGATGCATGTACTTGTTTATATATAAATACAAATGATGTGTTTGATATATTTGAGAAAGAGAAAGGTGAAAATACAAAATATAAAGAAGGAAAAAGAGAGAGAGGAGAGAGAGAGAGAGAGAGAGAGAGAGAGAGAGAGAGAGAGAGAGAGAGAG
>QJPP01005111.1:68700-170245 GCA_003996215.1 Jaltomata sinuosa
GGGGGGGGGAAGGGAGAAAAGTGAAAACACAAAATTCAAAGAAGGAGAGAAAGGTGAAAATACAAAATACAAAGAGGAGAAAAGAGAGAAAGAGGTGAAAATCTAAAATACAAAGAGGTAGAGAGATAAAGAGAGAGAAAGAGAGAGAGATGAAAATATAAAATACAAAAAGAAAAAGAGAGAGAAAGAAGGAGAGGGGTGAAAATACAAAATATAAGAGGGGAAAGAAAGAGATGAAAATAAAAAATACAAAAAGCCAAAGAAAGAGATAGAGAGGGGGGGGGGGGGGGGGGGGGGGGGGGGGGGCAAATAGATTTTTTAATTTATTTTTTGCTTAGCATTTCAAAGAGTATCTATGGATTATAATTAGACAAAGTGTAGCTAAGGAGGGATGAATCACTTCCTATCTGTAGCTGTTTCTAAAATTACTTCCTATCTGTAGTTGTTTCTACCACAATTACCCCAAACAAAGCAGGGGCGTATCTGGGAGGGAGGGGGGGGGGGTCCTAGGTTCATGTGAACCCATGCTTCCCTCCTAAGATCATATATAGTAGGTTTATATATTTTTTTAAAATATTTAAATAAAAATGTGTGAACTTACGCTCGAAGTATCATATAACACGCGCAATGACAATTTGGTGCACCTCTCTAAGTGAGGTTAAAACTTTAAATCTTATATTTATCTTGTGTTTTATCTTTCTAAAATTGGTGACACCTTTCTAAGTGGTTATTGATAGCACTTTTGGCGTTTTAGTTTAAAAAAAAATATTTAATCTTTCAAAAAATTTAAGTACGTCACATTGAAAATTCTTAGATTTTTTATCACGTAAATTAAATTTTTATTTAATTAGCCAAATGTATATATTAAAACTAGTAGTATTGGATGATATAACATATAGTCAATGGGTTCAACTCATCTCAATACCTTTGACACAAAATATAGCTATATATATATATTAAAAATTACTATTTGAATAAATAAGAATTAATTTTGAACCTATAATTTTAAAAATTTAACAGATTCAGTGATAAAAACCTAGTTCAAATCGATAAAGTTTATATCTTAAATCCACCTTTTCGTAATAGTACACCCATCCTCTCGAAATCCAGAATACACCTCTGAAATAAAGGGTCAAATAGAGATAAAATTAAGACATAAAGGCGGAGGAAAAAAAGGGGGGGAAAGAAGATAAAAATTGTGTATTCATGGCTGGCAGCTAGGGATGGTAATGAAGCGGTGCAAGTGTGGGGCGGAGTGGAGCGAGTTTAAGGCTATGCGGGTGCTGGGCGGGTTCAAAAATATTTTTCAAAAATAATGCGGGGCGGGGTGGATTGCAGAAAAATTCTAAAAATACAATTGAAATATTATAGCTCGACAACTACATAATTATACAATGTGCAATTACATACAATTGAAATCTTCTAATTTCAGCCAAAAAAATAACAGAAATCTTCTTCTAAGAAGAATGTAAAATTGTTCTGATCCTTTGGGGAAATAATTGAAAGTTTCGATTGAAATGTCATTCGTTCAGCACCTGGTAACTAATTATTTTTTTTCGAAGTTGACGTTTGTGTACTTGTTATGCTTAATATATCATCGATCAAGGTGCAGAGATATGCGTAAATAATATAATGCAGTTCTTTGTGGGGAAAAAAAATCAATGGCGGATCAGAATTTTCATAAAAAAATATCAAAATACAAAGAAATAAACTCACAAAAAAGTCAAAGGGTATCAATATATATTTTATATACATCAAAAAAATATTTTTACCTAGCTATACAGTGAAATTTTCCAACTAAGAAGTGTCCGTTAACACCCCTTAAGTACATGTGGCTCCTTCACTGGCAGAAATACAGGTTGAAATTTTATTATGTGATGATTAAAGTCTTTGCGGATTGAAACTGGCCCTCCCCCCCCTCCCCCCCCCCTCCCCCCGCAACCGTCTTGCTCCATCCCATTGTCATCTCTACTGGCAGAAGCATCGGGTCGACGACGGTCGATGAAACTATACAGGTTAGAATAGAAAAGTCTTGAAAAATCATGTATTCATGGCTCCGCTTCCATTTTTTTCCGTTGATTTTTAACAAAGAAATTTTGGAAAATAAGAGAGAAAAAATATTTGCAATGTAGTTAAAGAGATTTTTTAATTTTTACTAATAACTTATGGGTCGTTTAATTGCTAATTAATTAGAGTTATGCAGTTATTAGTTATATAAAAATTAGTTATGTGAATATTAGTTATGTATGAATTAGCTTTGCAGGTATTACTTATGCAAAAATTAATTATGCATGTATTAATTATGTCGAAATTAGTTATGCATATATATTTATGCAGGGTTTAGTTATGTAGGAATTACAATACATGAATTATTTTTTATTAAATATTTGATTTGTTGTAAATTAATATACATTATTACTGCGAAGAAACAAAATTTAAACACCCTTGAAAAAGGGCAGAAGTACTCATCATAAATTTTGTTATCAAAGTTGATGCCTGAAGATTGATTTTTGTTTGCATGATTTGGAAAAAAAATGAGTATTGTCATCTGATCAAGATAGAAATCATAATTTGAATTAGTTCACAAAATTATAGAAGAAAATATTCATAAAGTATATGATTCTTTCTCATTAAATGGACAAATAAAAAAAGTTTTAAGAGCGAACTGATAGGGATAAATGTGTAATTTTGTTATTTTAATTCATGTATAACTAATTTTCACATAACTTATTTCACCTTTTACCCTGCATAAAATTATACATAGATTTTCTTATAAGTTATGTGAATATTAATTATGTAGAACTGCAAAAACACAATCAAATACCATCATAGTTATGCCAAATTTATACCTACCAATCAAACAATGTATATGATTAGTACATGAATAACTTTTATTCTATTTGAAAACCAAACAACATATAAGATTAATTCATGGATAGTCAAGTTAATATATAAATAACTTTAACTTTAACCAGTAACAAAACGACCCTTTAAAGATATATATTTGTAGTTCTAATTTCTAACTGAAAAATAAATAAATATGTTTGACTAATTATCTGCAAAATCAAATTACAAAGAAAGAGAAAATTAATTGTTAAATTCAAATGAATTATATTCTAACAAAAATAATTTGAAATTCTAAAAAGTTAGTTGCTGATAAACTGAATTTCTACAAAAGAAATTTCTTTTTGGGGATAATGTAGCTACCTGTTGTATTTTTACAATATTTTGAAACATATTTTATACTCTGCTCCTTGAATTAGGAACTGTAGATTGTAGTCTTGTCTAGAATTTATTTCGTAATAAATTTGTCAATTCATCTTTGATTTTACAAGACTTGTGTTGATCATCTTATGTTGGTTACATGAGAAGTTTTTACCTTTTACTTTAACTCGTAAAATGATAGCATCTATAGTGGCATACCTTCATTAAAGTTAATGGGTTTTAATCGGAAATTAAGAAGATGCTTATTGTGGAAGAAGTGTCCAACGATGAGCCCAATAATGACTCAAGAATTAGGGCACAGAGTGGACTGAGTGCTGCACATATCCTATGGTCCAAATCCAAGCCCAAGAAGAGAAATATTGAGCCTCATAAAAGAGCCCCGAAGATCTGAGTTTTGGATGCCCATATGGAGCCACGAAGGAGGATTTCCATGCCCAACAAAAAGCTGATTTTGCTTGCTGATTTGCATGGCCAAATAGGGATGAATTCCCGTGAGAATCAAGTCAAATACGATTTGCATAGCAGGACACCAAATTGAGCTAAAGTACCCTGTGAATTTTGGGTGCAATTTACCACTTTTTCTTATTTTTGTTAGCTAATTTTTGGAAGTATTTTTATTAGTTTTTCTAGTTTAAAAGTTTCCTAACTTAAAGTTTTCTAATTTAAAAATTTTCTAGTATAAAGTTTCCTAGTTAGGTTTTTCTATTTATTATTTTCATATAAGTAGGATTTGAATCTCATGCTATTTGGGATAGATTTTTCCTATATATAGGGATGAATTTTATTATTTTCATTAGACATGATTAATATTATTTGAGAGATTTCTCTTCTTTACACCTTTGTGTGTGGTGACTATAAATTTATCTTGCAACCTTATAAGAACGATTCTTTAAGAGGTAAGATTAATTCTTAACTTGATATTTTGATTTCTATTAAAGTAAATTAAAGAAAGTAATTAGTCTTATACTAATTATTGTCTCTAATTTCTTTGAAATAGGGGTCTAGATCACTTTTGATCTAAGTTCTTGAATTGACTTTATTAGTATCATAATTAGACTTAATCTGCTAATTTTGAATACTAAGATCAATCAGGGTTCTTAGCACTTAATCTCAAAATTTGAGAATTTTATTCTCAAATTTTGCCTATCATTAATTTCTTGTCTTTAATCTTAATATTTTCACTTCCGCATTATTTTCTTGTTTATTCAAGTAACCCGATTCTTATCAAGTGGTATCAAAGCGGTTCTATCAAGGTTCCGTTCTTAATAATCTTGAAGTTTAAAAAAAAATGTATTTTAGTATAGTAGCTTAAAAGGTGAGCTGCATAGCAAAAAAAGGGGGCAAACAAAAAAAATGAAAATTAAAAAAAAAAGGAAAAAAGAAAAAGAAAATTCAAGTTCTTGAAAATTAAGTTGCTTTTAGAAACTCCGAATTTATTGTGTTTCTTGATTTCCAACATCAAGAAGGAAAAATCAAGAAGAGGGAAAAATTAGAGTTTCTTTTTGATATACAAATTGGTCTTTTTCTTGTCTCATCAGAGCCCAATCCATCTGGGTATTGATAAAAAAATTTTCTTTCTCCATCTTATATCTAAAAGGTTGTTACTAGTATGGTTTATGCATAAATCCAAAAGGATTCAACCAAAGATTGTAATTTGAGGACGAATTGCTTTCAAGAAGAAGGGAATGATAGCATCCCAGTGGCATATCTCCATTAAAGTTAATGAATTTTAATTGAAAATCAAGAAGATGCTTAATGTGGAAGAAATATCCAAATATGGGCCCAATAATGACTCAAAAATTAGGACACAGAGTGGATTGGGTGCTACACATATCCTATGGTCCAAATCCAAGCCCAAGAAGAGAAATATTGAGCCTCATAGAAGAGCCCCGAAGATCTGAGTTTTGGATGCCCATATGGAGCCACAAAGGAGGATTTTCATGCCCAAAAAAGAGCTGATTTTGCTTGCTGATTTGCATGGCCAAATAGGGATGAATTCACGTGAGAATCAAGTCAAATATAGTTTGCATAGCAGGACACCAAATTGAGCTAAAGTGCCCGTGGGTTTTGGGTGCAATTTATCACTTTTTCTTATTTTTGTTAGCTAGTTTTTGGAAGTATTTTTTACTAGTTTTCATAGTTTAAAAATTTTCTAGTTTAAAGTTTTCTAATTTAAAAGATTTCTTGTTTAAAGTTTCCTAGTTAGGATTTTCTATTTATTATTTTCATATAAGTAGGATTTGAATCCCATGCTATTTGGGATAGGTTTATCCCTATATATAGGGATAAATTTTATTATTTTTATTAAGAACATTATGATTGATATTATTTGAGAGTTTTATGTTGTAATGACCCTCCCAATCATTTACATGTGTTCGCCTTTCTTGTACCATTAGAGCTTGCCTGTAGCGGCCCCAAGTCATTTATGGCTTGCTGGGACCGATAGTTCGGTGTTCGGGATGTTTGTTTGGTCTTTTGGCCATTCCTTGTTTTAGAGGTTTAGGCTTTTGAAATTGTTGATTTCAATCAAAATTCTTGGTGAACGTGCTCAGAATTGAATTTCGACAGTTCTGTTAGCTCCGGAGCATGCACTTTGGTCTAATGGGATCTTTGGTCAGGATCCGGGAGCGTTTCAGCTTGAAATTCTCTCTCATTCTATGTTTTCAAGCCAGTTGGGCTTGTTTAGTTGACTTTGGTCAACATTCGAAGAAGACGGCCTCGGATGAAAACTCCGTCAGCATCGTTAGCTCCAGAATGCTGAGTTTATTTTAGGTAGTTGGTTGGTTCGGGTCTCGGATGATCCGAGCTTATTTTGGGTATTTGGTTGGCGTTGGTTAGTGTTGACTTGGGTCAACATTCCTCCGAGACAACCTCATATGGAAGTTTTGTTGATTCCGTTGAAATCAGAATGTCATTTCAACTCTAATAGCACTATTGATTTTTGAGTATCAGGATCCGATTGTGCCCAGAATGCCCCGTAGAAGTTTTTGACTGTTGCTGGTTTTTCTACTTCTGGTGGCCTTCAGCGCGATCATGCTCCTATAGCGTGATAGCGCTGGTCTGTGACTTTCCCTTCAGCGTGATCACGCCCTTGTAGCGCGATAGCGCTGGTCTGGGATCCTTCCTTCAGCGCGATCGCTCTCCTTTAGCGTGATAGCGCTGACCAGCGACCAGCAGCTATATAATTCTTTGGCCTTCATTTTTTCAGCCATTTTCTTCAACCTCCTCAACTCCTAGGCACCTAAATCACTCTTTAAATTTCTCCAAATCAGTTCCTAGCTTTGGGAAATTTGTTGTTCTTTGATTATCCATGTTTCCTTGACAATTGGTAAGTCTTCTTCCTCAACCTTTTCTTCTCTTGTTTTCTTAAATCCTCCATTGTTTCTCATTTCCAAAAGCTTGAGATTCTTATAGAATATTCCCCATTTGTGATTGCATGACAATTTACCTCCTTGACATAATTTCTCGCATTGTGGTAAGCTTTCTTGTCCAATTTTCGGATTTATTCCTTGAAATTCCATCTTTAATTCTTGGCTTGAGCGGGCAATTTTGTGCCCAAATTGTTGTCCGTTTTCTCTCAAATTTTGAGCATGTTCTCCCAGGATGGTAAGGAACACGTGTGTATTTTTCATTTCCGATTTTGGGTTATGGGGCCCACAAGCCCATTTGTGACCCAGATTTTGACCTGACTATTATTATAGCAATATGGGTATCGTTAGTCTTGTTTTGACGTATAGATTATTATATTGATAGTAGTTTCACAATTTGGAGCTTCTTGGAGCAGTTTGAGCCTGAACGATGTCGTTCCTGCAACTATTCTTGGACGACAGGTAGGTTATGGCTTTCCCTACCTAGACTCTGCGTATATAGGCTATAACTGCATTAATTAGCATCCTTGGGTGTGTTGTTATAGGTTGGTACCCTAGACCTTGTCTGCTATTTCTGTCCGTTTATTTCGTACGTTGATTATAGTATTTGTATCAGTATTGTATATTACCATTGTGGTCCTGTGTGGCCTTATATTGACTCTGGAACATAGATGGTGGGTTATTTGGGAATGTCCACAAGTCCCGAACATAGGGATATCCTTTTAGGCTGGTTATGACTGCTGTAGAGATGTTGAGCCTGTGTAGGGACGATAGGAAATATTTGTGAGCCATTTTGGGCTACTCTATTATTTACGAGAATATCATACATGAAAATGTTTTCCATGCATGTTTTACTATGGATTTGGATTTGGGTCTACTATAATTGATTTTCTAAACTTTGCATGGCCCCAAGGGCCCATTTTCTGTACATGACTTTGAAAGGGCTTTTAAGCTGACTTTTACGAAACCTCTCGGAGTAGAGGGGCTATTATGATGATTTGATTACTGATCTTCATTCTGATACTAGGCTCGGCTGGACTGTAGCACTAGACACAGTTTTTTATTGATTTAGACTCGGTTATGAACCGGGCACCCTGGTTAGGGATTTTGATACTTGACTTCTATTTTAGACCCGGATATGCTCCGGGCACCCTCGATGAGGGTGATCGAGATATGATTACTGATTTAGACCTGAATACACTTCGGGCACCCTTTGATGGGGTTTATGAGATTACTATTATTGATTTAGACTCAGATTGAATCCGAGCACATACTACAAGATCTCGATTGTTGAGATATTTGAGTTTCGTGTTTGTATATGGTCTATGAGTAGACCTCCATGGACTCTACCATTCTGGACCAAGTGCTACAGGCCGACGGTGACTGGAGGGAGGGGATGTACGGCATATGAGAGGTACTCGGGAAATATCCTTCTATGGATCCCACCTTTATTGGACCTTTGGGGAACCGGAGGGGGTAACATATGGCACTGCGATCACACTTGGTTCTAGATTCATCATATCATATCATCATGCATATTTCACTCAGATTCCACCCTTGTTTACTGTGTGTGTTCAATGTATGCTCTGGTTGTATAGGCGTCCAAGGGTTTGTTTTCACTTGATTGCATTCCCCAATTGTATGGGTGATCGTTGGGACTATAGGTAGATGATATTACTCTCTGTTATTTTATAGAGATGTTATAGTCCTTGGTTCTTGGTGGATTGGTAAGTTTTAGCCTATTGAGGCTCTGAGTTTGGGCTTGAGTATTGAGGGGCTAGTGAGTCCTACATCTTTGAGGCATTATTGTGTGGCCTTCTGAGCGAATTGTGGGTTTTGGTTCCTTTTCTATATCTTGATTTGAGTAGATACTCTTGGTTCTTGCGGCTTAGTTATTCCATTCTAAGTTATAAATTGTGAGATTGATCCCGATTTATGCTTGTCTTGAGAGTTTGTGGTTTTTAGTATGATTATGTTCTTGTATGGCTTCTAGTTGATTATGTTGGCCTACTTCTTCTTTTTCCTTTTTACTTGAGGTTACCGGTATACCGCCATTTTCTCAACTCTCTCTCTTTTTTTACTTATATTATTGTGCAAGGACTCCAGGTGCATTCTTCTTTCCTTGACATGTGATTCTGTGTATTATATCTTCTGTGCTAGCATTGTTTACTTATAACTCTTGGTTGTCTATTCTCCGTGCTAGTTCCTTGTGCTTTCTCTATTGCTTCCATGTCTGCTTTCTTGCTATCTTTTATTTACTATTTTTATATCTTCTATGCGCTCAGTCGGCCGATGATGCCTACTGGGTACCCGTTGCTTAGCAATTGGTGCTCATACTACACTTCTGCATCTTTTGGTGCAGATATTAGTTAAGCTTTCACCGTTGATCGCGTTGGAGACTCGTGCAGATTTTAGGATATTCGAGACTAGGGTGAGCGTCTGACGGTCGGGGCTTGACCACATCTCATCTTTTGTACTGATACTCTTTGTATATTCAAAGACGGTTGTACTTATCTTTTGTGACTTCTAGCACTTGTACTCTATTAGAAGCTTATGTACTGTCGATACCAAGTCTTGGGGTTGGTGTAGTTTCAATGTGTATACTCAGGTTTTGCTTCCGCTTTGTCTATCTTTATATTTTTCTTTCGCTTATTTTTTGCTTATTGTGCGTATTAGTTAGGTAGTAGCCCATTACTAATCATTCCAGGCTACGCTGATTGGTTCGCCTACTAGAGGGTTGTAGGTGCCATCATGACCTGAGAAATTGGATCGTGACAGCTTGGTATCAGAGCTCTAGGTTCACCAGTGTCGTGGTACGGAAGCAAGTGTCTACATAGAGTCTCGTGGATCGGTACGATGACGTCCGTATCCTATCTGCGGGAGGCTACAGGGCATTGTTAGGAAAAGTTTCATCTTCTTGGCTCCTTATCATGCTTTCTTGGCTCTATTAGCTTCTAAATTTCAGTTGTTTCATTCATTCTTAGATGCCTTAGACGAGTTCGACAACGATTGGTGTCAAGGCTTCTGTGCCTGTTGCTTTAGTGCTTCTGTCAGCGCAAGGACTTCAGAGTGAGAGTTTATCACATCAGATAGGGGTTGTGGGGCCAACCCAGCCTCCGATTGGATTTATAGCAACCCCAATTCTTCAAGACACCGTGGTTAGGACCCTGAGTCCTCCAGTGGGTGTTTCAATACCCGATTTTGTGAGTGGTGCTTCAGTTAGGGTTGAGCTTCTAGTTCCTCGGCAGGGTTGTATGTCAATTTAGACTATGAGGCAAGATTTCACCAGATGGTTAGGCGTACTGCTAGGACTGTTCCTTCAAAGTTTTATAGGGTTTAGAGCTTTGTTAGAGGTTTGATTTCACCGCTTCATCTGGCGAATGAGCATTTAGTTACAGTTGGGATGACCTTCCTAGAGGTAGTGGATCATGCTTGGGATATTGAGTGTTTATGTCATGAGACTTATGGAGGTGGTGATAAGAAACGTCGTCGCCAAAATAGTTCCCTAGGTTCTCAGACTCGAGGTAGGGGATTCTCCACTAGAGATAGGTTCCACTGCTTCTTGTCTACCAGGCCAGTTTCAGTTACTCCACAAGTTTCAGAGGGTGTTTGTACAGGAAATATTGAGCAGAGTGGACACGTTCAGGTTCAGTGTGATCTCCTCCCCCGTATGTACCTAGTGGGATTTGCTTTCAATGCGGTGTGCGTGGGCACTTTGCTAGGGATTATCCAACGATTCCATCTTCCAGTCTGCAGGGTCAGCAGGTGTTATCTCCCAGGGCTTCATTGCCACCGACTAAAGGTAGAGTACATGGTAGCAGGAGTGGTCCCCAAGTGGTTAGAGGTGGCTTTTAGCCAGGTGGTTCAGGTATCCGTCCAGAATCAACAGGCAGTGTGCATCGGAGTAGGGCTTCTTTGGGTTGCTATAGTTGTGGGGTGATGGGGCATTATGCTAGAGACTTCCCCCATTGAGGGATGGTTGTGCCGTCAGCTCTGACTACTCCATCTAGTGTTAGACCCCGTCAGGTTGATTCCCCTTTTGGTGGGCCCGTGGTAGAGGTTCATGATATCATTGCGCCAGGTTAGTCTTTTGTTACCTTCGGCTTGTGATAGTCCTGCTCGCATTGCGATTCTGCCCCTTCTATCATTTATTTGCTTATATGCTTACCTGCTACTTGTTTAGTTGTTTGACTACTTGAGTTGTAGTGTTTGTGCATTATTTTCATGGTAGTTTATTCCTTAGTAGTGAATGGGGGTGAGCTATCCTTGTGAGGTATTTTACCCAGAGTTGTAGCTCGTGGGTAGTTTTTGTTAGTCTGTTTCTGGTTGGGTTTATATCCTATTCCATTGTGGCTTTAGACTTGTGTTAAGTATTCCTTGTTGAGCGTTCCTAGATGGTTGATGCCTAGGCTTATTTCTAGCATTGCTAGAAGTCCTTGTGTTGGTTTGGTGTTATCGGTAGTTATGCCGGAGTTTGGTCTCTTATTTTGAGTGGAGAGGTGTCGGTTATGCTAGCGTGCATAGATTGGTTTGGTTTTTTGGGTGATTAGAATCGGTCCTCTTTGTTTGGCTGGTTAGGAGGTTGGTAGGTTTGTGGGTTGTTGCCATAGTCTCCCTTAATTTCTTATCTGGTTGGGTTGTTTTATTGTCTCCCCAATTCAAGTTAGAATGAATTTTGATCGTAGCCCTCTGGTTGAGCTTTTGATTCAGTAGTGTGATTGAGTTTTGGCTTTAACATTTTCGACTAAGTATTGACCATAGCCTCATGGTTGTGTTGGAATCGTAGCAGTTTGGGTAAGTTGGGCATCCGACCCATTCTTCTCCTGGCTTGTTAAGTTTTGACAATGTAAGTATGAGAGCTAAGGAAATGGCTCCAGATTTGATTTGAGAAGGTGTTGTAGGGTTCAGTATATGCTAAGAAAGGGTTTAGTTTAGTTTAAAAAGGAGGGAGATGACTCTTTGTTCGTGCTTGTGTGTTTTAGTAGTTGACTGAGGTGACAACGGAGGTTTGCTTGGGGTTGTGTATTGGTGATTTGATTTGGCTGTTTATAGATTGTAGTGGTTTTTCCTTCGACTGGTTTGGGATTTCAGTAGCAGCTGTGGTTTTAGCAACTTGCATATTCTAGCCTAGTTGGCTTCGGTTCCTAAAGGTTCATTGACAGCATATGGGTTCGACAAAGGCTTTGGTTGGAAATTTTAAAGTTGGGTTTCAGAATCATGGGCTAGCAAACTACTCTGAATGGTTCGTGGTTGTTTCTCTTCAGTTGTAGCTCTTGGGTAGGAAGGCACTAAGTTCGGGCAACTTAGCTTCCCTATTTCAGTTGTGGAGTGATAGTTGGCCTTAGACACCTAGTCCTTGGCTAACCTTTGAGTTAGGTTGGACATTCCAGATTTCACTGGTGTTCCAGTTAGTACGAGGTTCCTTTTACCATGGTTGGACAAACTCAGTAGTGTAGGTTTGAGATTCAGTGGTGGTGTATGCTTTATGTGATCAGGTTGTGCGTGTTGAGGCTAGCAAGGATATTTTGGAGTTCTAATGATACTTAGATACTGGTGGTCACCATTCATTGCTGAGAGTTTGAAAAGCTCGATTAGTTGATTCTTCAAGGGTTATCTTTTATGCGAGGGTTCCAGTGTTTGTTAGACTCGGCCAGTGTGGACTAGAAGTTTGGTATGTGGTATGCTTTGAGATGCTTGGTTTATATGCTGATACGGTAGAGCAGTTGATTTGAGCCAAAGGGATGAGTTAAAGGTCTATACAAGGATTTCAATGTCTAGATGACAACTTTGAACCCCAGGCACCTTTTCCTTTGCCTTCGGGGTGTTTTGACTTAATATTCGTGGCATGGTGGACTTCTTCCTGAGGTGAGAGTTGTAAGGCCAGTTCAAATCTGAGGGGTGTTTGAGTATTCTTAGAGTTGGGATCTTAGCTGATGATTACGGGCTTCGTGGTAGGCTTATCACACTCCTTGCAAGATCTTGGTTCTAGTTGGGTCTGTTGGGCAGATTTGCCTGGTGCCTTCGTATTCAGTTGATTCAGGTTGGGTCCGGTTCAACAAGGTTTGGTTCATTCTACAGTTTGGAAGTTTCTCTGTCAACACAAAGTATTCATATATGCCTTTTCTAACTTTGGTGTGCGGACTTCAGTCAGGTTCATACGAGTTGTTATCTTGGATGGCAAAGGCTAAGCAGACTATAGCTTGTCCCAGTAAGAGTTTGAGAAAAAATGGGTGACTTGATTCGTGGTTGAGTATAAGCAAAGACTGTGGATATCCAGTGTGTCCGTTGAGGCTTAGAGGGTGGTTTGAGTGTTCAACTTGTATGCAACTTCCTATTTATGGCGCAAAAGGATTCAGTTCAGACTAAAAGAGCTTTTCGGGTCAGCGAGTTCATGAGTTAGATTTTTGGGTGATGGCTTTTCTGGTAAACTTGGTTGTGGTTTCAATGATTCGAGTTCTGTGTATTGACCACCTTGCTTCCCTGGTATCTGTGTTGTGTTGGTGTTTCCAGTTTAGATTTTTGAGGTTCATTTTGGGTTGGCAGACCCTTGGTGTTTTGGAGTTTGAGTTTGGATTCTAGCTTGGCTAGTAAGGACTTTTAGGCTTGGTTGCTTTTGTTGGTTCTATTCTGTTGGGTGTCATCCGATCGTGGAAGCTACCCAGGTTGTCCGAGATAGTGGTGCGGGCTTCGTATCTGTTGTTCTTTTAATCTCTAGTCTTTCCTTCTTTCCTGACTTTAGGGGATGAAAGTATTTTTAGTAGTGGATGATGTAATGACCCTCCCGGTCATTTATATGTGTTCGCCTTTCTTGTACCGTTAGAGCTTGCCTGTAGCGGCCCCAAGTCATTTATGGCTTACTGGGACCGGTAGTTCAGTGTCTGGGCCATTTGTTTAGTCTTTTTTGCCATTCCTTGTTTTAGAGCTTTAGACTTTTGAAATCATTGACTTCAGTCAACATTCTTGGTGAACGTGCTCGGAATCAAATTCTGACAATTCCATTAGATCCAAAGCATGGACTTTGGTCTAGTGGGACCTTTGGTTGGGATCCGGGAGCTTTTCAGCTTAGAATTCTTTCTCATTCTGTGTTTTCAAGCCAGTTGGGCTTGATTGATTGACTTTGGTCAACATTCGGAGAAGACGGACTCGTATGGAAATTCCGTCAGCGCCGTTAGCTCTAGAATGCCGAGTTTGTGTTAGGTAATTGGTTGGTTCGAGTCCCGGGTGATCCGGGCTTATTTTGAGTGTTTGGTTGGCGTTGGTTAGTGTTTACTTTGTAACACCCCAAAATTTTAAGCCAAGACTAAACCACTTTCCATAGGTGTCATGATTAATTCCCTAGTGTGGGAAGTGTTTTGGGTGCGGATCATGTTCATAAGAAACTCCTATAAGCAAGTTAAGTTGAACGTACCCCAACCAAATAAGTTTTCATGTAAGACTAAACTAGGGTCAACTTCAAACGTTCATGTCTCCTAGAATATGAAGAGTTAGGTGTCCTAGTACCCTTCAAATTAAAGGTCTTTGAGTCTTCTTTCCAACGCCACTAACCGCGCATTAATCCGAGTCTGAAGTAAAAAGTTATCAGTATTTTACTAAAATATGTCTATTTGTCAAACTGACAGACAGAAACCACGAGTGGAATCCACGGCTCGTGGATCAAACCACGAACCGTAGATTGAACTCGTGGAAATCAGTTTTTTCACCTAAAAATCACGAGGAGGTTCCAGGGGTCGTGGAAGTTTCCACGAGTCATGAAACCAACTCGTGGAAACAGTCCCAAAGCTTAAAAGTGGCCAGAAAACCACGAGGAGGTTCCATAGGACGTGGATTTATCCACGGGTCATGAAACCAACTCGTGGAAATCATTCCAGAGACCAGAAACTTCACCCAGGAACGATAAATCCTTTCCACGAACCGTGATCCATTCTATGGGTCATGGTTCATGCTCGTGGAACCCAGCGACAAGTTTTTTTCAGAAGTTTTTATTTAGTATCCCAGGGGTATTTCAGACCTTTCATTCTTCTTTTAGCTCCGACTATAAATAGCTCAAGGCTTATTTTTACTAAGTCTAAAACCTCAAAACAAGTCAGTCTCCTCTTCAAGTTAGTTTCAAGGAAAGAAAAGAGCGTTCTTCTGCAGATTTCAGACCTAGGGCTTTCTCCAAAGCTTCAAACTTCAGATTTCTCTTTAGGGATTATCACCCACCAGGTATGTCGCTATTCAGTAAGGGTTTAGTTCACCCTTATGCCCAAAACCTCAGTCTTCTATTTTAAATTTCATGATGTTAGAACTAGGGTTCTTACCTAATTATGCAAAATTTTACAGAATTCAGTCCTTATGATTTCTACATGAATTATAGCCTATTTTAGAAGATTTTCTCCATGTTTTCAATGACTTGCAAGATCTTTTACAAGAACTTTAAGAAACCAAGAATCTAGCCTGAAATGATAGTATTTTCATGAGAATTGGTTTTCTTTAGAATTTAATCCAGATTACTAGCATTTAGTTTTAAGCATGAAATTAGCAACTTTTCAGTCTACAGGTTTTCTTTAAAACTTCTCATGATTTAGCAGGCTTCATCTTACCTTCAGTATATTTTACAAGAATATGTTTTACATATAAACTTTCAGCATATGCCATCAATGATTATGGACTTAGTAAGTTTCATAATTAGTATGACATCTAGATATGTCCACATGCTTTATGAATAGTTTTCAATTATACAGTCTTTCAGAAATCATCCAGATTAATTAGGTTCTGACACAGCATTCCAAAACTTTAGTTTTAAATGAGCTATCAGTATTTAGTTTGGGAGTAGTATTTAGCACCGACTTGGACTAGGGTTCAGCGTACCCTCAAGTCCCAGAACTACATGCCACCGTAGGTTATTTAGCCCCTCAGTTGGGCATCAAAATTAGTGATCACATCAGCCATGCCTTTATACCCTGGCAAGGTATATTGGGTCCTCTCGATGGGGCGTATACATCGGACTCCATATTTAGCTCACGTGGTTTATGTCGGTTAATAGACTCTCCCACAGAATTAGACTCAGTAGTTGCGTATTAGGCCCTCAGTTCAGTTTTACAGCTTTTAAATTATATTTTTCAAAATATCCTTGCATTTCAGACTTTGTGCATATTATGTTTGGGCTTGAGTACTACAGATTCAATTTATAGTTTTTAAACAGCTCATCAATATTTCAACATATTTATTCATCTCATAGTCTATGTATCTCATAGTTTACAAACTCAAAACCATTTTATACTCTTCAGTAAAAGAGCCCATATTTTACAGTGTTGACTTATGCATTCTCAGATATCCATACTTAGTCCAGCTTTCAGTTATATTCTAGTATATACATGTTTTCTCATGTTTTCAAAGTTAGTGCATTATCTCACATGCTCAGTACATTCAAAGTACTGATCGCATACCTTTTTGTGTTGCATCCTTTTGATGATACAGGTTTTAATGCTAGCTTCCAGGATCATGGTCAGACAGATCGCAGCTTCTAGCCAGCAAGGAATGAGTTCTTCTTTTCCGAGAACTCCAGTTAGTTAGTAGTTATAGCGGTTATTTTAGTTGTTGTACATTGATTAATGAAGTTGGGGGTCATGTCCCGGCTAACCATAGTCAATGTTAGTAGAGGCTTCATAGACAGTCAGTCACTCAGTTGTATCAGTTTTCAAATGCTATCGTATATCAGTTTATAATAGTTTATTTTCTTATAATATTTTTGAAAGAGCCCAGCACATTTCATCTTCCGCATTTACTTTTAGTATTTATCTCAGCAGTATGCCAGGCCATGGGTTAGCTTGGAGTCACTTATAACTCTAAGTGTTGTGTTGCGTCCAGGGTGTAGGCTTGAGGTGTGACAAACTTGGTATCAGCGCACAAATTTCAAGTGTCCTAGGTTGTCTATGAAGCCGTGTATAGTAGAGTCTTGCAGAATGGTATGTAGACGTCTGTACTTTTCTTCGAGGGGCTACAGGGCATTTAGGAAATATTTCCTTTTTGTTCATACTCTAGATTGTGCAGTAAAGTTGTTCCTTCAGAAACTTATGCAGATTCATGCATTGATCCAATTCCTCCAGTTATGCCTCATCTTCGAAGTAGTGGAAATAGTATAGTTCAGATTCCTGTCAGTGAGGTGATCCCAGATAGAGCCATCAGAAAGTCAAAAGACTGCACAAGGGCTTGAGAGGAGCCCACTAGTGATTTAAAGTCTACTGATTAAAAGCATGTATTATTTCCCACTCATGCAGTTGAGCCTACAATAGAATGTGCTCTCAGACCCTCTTCCAAAAACTCTATCTCGATTGGCCCCTTAGCCAAAATTCTGATCTTTTCTAAGAGCTTGGGTTAGTACAGTCACTCAGCAGTTAGTATGAATAGAGATGTTATGGGCCATAAGTGACAGAATGACCCCAGAACTAGGTGTATTGATTTAGAATTATGGTAGTTATAAGATGTATATGTGATGCCTAGGTGAATTGGTAAATTATGACTAAGTCATGAGATAAAGAAGAAAGCCTTAAGCATCAGAAAGATAGATGTGCACCCGGAGTAGTTATTGTTGTATGATGTTCAGAAAATTATAGATAGACGATGTTGAGTCCCTTAACGTGATTTAATTCAGTTGATTTTAGTGGATGTGAACATAGAGATGTTATGTTAGTATACAAATAGGCAAAGGTCAGATTGCTAAATATTAGAAGAATGGTTATCCACCCCAGTAAGAGTATGAATCCTCAGGTGATAGCCTTAAAGGTAAAGAAAAAGCTAAGAGATGCCTCAGAAGGAGACCTAGCAAGAATTTAGCATCTTCAGTTATAGCTTAGTTCAGGAGAGAGGTCCACAGACTTAGAGGGGTGACTTTCAAGCTAAGGGGGAGATAATAAAATTAAGAACCAAGTTGAGTCTTATGACTCAACCAATAAAAAATTCTAGAAAGGGCTATGATGGGATATCGATCCATTCCTATTCCAGCAGATTTCCTAGCACTTCAGCCAAGATGACACTATACTCACAAGTATTTATGTCATACTCATGTATAAGTTCATTCACTCCCTACAGATTCATGTCCACAGTCAGCTCCTAGAAAAAACAAAAATTTTCTCCAGACAACGATTCCAGTCTTCCTCTACGATTCTATGAATTCCAGCTTTATTCCATGAGACTCGTTATACAAGTAAACTCATGTCTCACAGTGTGCTCAGTTCTATGTACTCAGTTCAGTCCTCAGGATATGCCTTGATGGCTAATGAAATCATGCCACATCATGTATATGCTCAGACCAGATTTCTTGAACAGTTCATGCTTATGATTTCTTACTCCAACAATGATTCATATGTCCAGTATGTGAGACACTCAGACCTTTGTACTTGAATTTTCAGATCTCACCTTGAGTGGCTAGATCACACTAAGTGTGTTAGTGGAGGAAGATAAGTAGTAGCTTAGAGGGGAAGTACTAGATTTTTCCTCTTTTTGATGTCCCTCTTTGTAGAAGTTCTTGCAGTTACAGTTTCTAGCTATGCTAGGGAAGAGGATAGAGGCCTCAGATAGTGCCAGCTCTAGACAAGCCTTAAGATAATCATAGTAATATGCTTGAATGTCGTGATGAAATACATGTGGGCCCTTGCTTTGTGCGACTAGTGACCCATTGATTAGAACTCAAGGTTAGTTGTTTTTTTCTCGTGATAAGAAGAAATACCATTTTGGGGAGATGACTCTAGATGCAAGAGATTTAGTCGAGATAGGCTTGAACCTGTTGAAAGAATATAGTTAGGCTCAGACCTCAGAATCTATATGTGTGTTGATGAGGATTTCAGTTGAAAATAGCAAGTGTGGCATTCAGAGAAGTTGTTGTAGTTAAAAAGGGTGTTCCTAAGCTTAAAAGATTCCAACCATATTGTTTAAGGCGGAAATAGTCTTGTTCTTACTCCCTGCCCAGGATGCTCATACCTTATGTCTAGTAGCTTCAGGTAGTAAGATAGTAGACTCCTCACATCATATCAGTTCAGACCTGTCAGTAATCATTCCTAAGGCCAGAAGGCCCTACGCTCAGTTTGTCCATGTTGGTAAGTTCAGTTTAGAAGAGAATAGTTTTCTCGTATAGCTATTCCTCTAAGTTTGATTCTCCTTTCAGTAAATCGTGATTTTCTAAGAATGTGTTCGTTCTTTATGGGCTTCAGCTAAGTCCCTACTCTCAATCCAGACCAGCTATCCAGTTGGACATTCAGTTTCATGTCATATCAGTGTTCCTATGCTCTCAGTATACATACATGTTTCACGAACCCATCTCAGTTCATATTTCAGCCAGAAATCAGTTGCCATGTTAGTACTCCAGCTTTTAGTACTCAGTTGGTGGGATTGCAGCTCTTTCCTTACCACCTCTGCCTAGTTAGTCTTTATTCGAGAAACATCCAGTTTCAGCATGAGTTAATAGTTCCTCTCCAGCTTCTCAGTTTACTCATGTGTATTTCAATCTTAGTACCATGCTCCCTCAGCTATCCTTGTATTTCAGCATGTTTTCACGTCCATAGAACTCAGCTCAGTTAGATATAAATTTTTATTACTCAGTTGGTAGGGATTACAGCTCTTTCCCTCCAAACTCAGCTTAATTAGTCTTTATTCGAGGATGAATGATCCCAAGGGAGAGATGTTGTAACACCCCAAAATTTTTAAGCTAAGACAAAAACACTTTCCATAGGTGTCATGATCAATTCCCTAGTGTGGGAAGTGTTTTGGGTGCGGATCATGTTCATAAGAAACTCCTATAAGAGAGTTAAGTTGAAAGCACTCCAACCAAAGAAGTTTTCATATAAGACTAAACTAGGGTCAAGTTTAAACGTTCATATCTCCTATAATATGAAGGGTTAGATGGACTAGTACCCACCAAATTAAAGTTCATTGAGTCTTCTTTCCAATGCCACCAACCGCGTATTTTAATCTGAGTCCGGAGTAAAAAAGTTATCAGTGTTTTACTAAAATATGTCTATCTGTCAAACTGACAGACAAAAACCAAGAGTGGAATCCACGACTCGTGGATCAAACCACGAACCGTAGATTGAACTCGTGGAAATTAGTTTTTTCACCTAAAAATCATGGGAGGTTCCACGGGTCAGGAAAGTTTCCACAGGTCATGAAACCAACTCGTGGAAACAGTCCAGAAGCTTAAAAGTGGCCTGAAAACCATGAGGAGGTTCCATGGATCATGGAATGACCCACGGGTCGTGAAACCAACTCGTGGAAATCATTCTAGAAACCAGAAACTTCACCTAGGAACCACAAACCCTTTCCACGAATTGTGATCCATTTTGCGGGTCATGGTTTATGCTCATGGAACCCAACAATGAGTTTTTTTCAGCAGTTTTTAATTTAGTATCCCAGGGGTATTTCAGACCTTTCATTCTTCTTTTAGCTACGACTATAAATAGCTCTAGGATTATTTTTACTAAGTCTAAAACCTCAAAACAAGTCAGTCTTCTCTTCAAGTCAGTTTCAAGGAAAGAAAAGAGCGTTCTTCTCCAAATTTTAGACCTAGGGCTTTCTCCAAAGCTTCAAACTTCAGATTTATCTTCAGGGATTATCATCCACCAGGTATGTGGGTATTCAGTAAGGGTTTAGTTCACCCTTATGCTTAAAACCTCAGTCATCTATTTCAAATTTCATGATGATAGAAACTAGGGTTCTTACCCAATCATGTGAAATTTTACAGAATTCAGTCCTTATGATTTCTACATAAATTATAGCCTATTTTAGAAGATTTGCTCCATGTTTTTAATGACTTGCAAGATCTTTTACAAGAACTTTAAGAAACCAAGAATCTAGCCTGAAACGATAGTATTTTCATGAGAATTGGTTTTCTTTAGAATTTAATCCAGATTACTAGCCTTTAGTTTTAAGCATGAAATTAGCAACTTTTCAGTCTACAGGTTTTCTTTAAAACTTCTCATGATTTAGCAGGCTTCAGCTTACCCTCAGTATATTTTACAAGAATATGTTTTACATATGAACTTTCAGCATATGCCATCAATGATTATGGACTTAGTAAGTTTCATAATTAGTATGACATCTAGATATGTCCACATGCTTTATGAATAGTTTTCAGTTATACAGTCTTTCAGAAATCATCCATATTAATTAGGTTCTGACACATCATTCCAAAACTTTAGTTTTAAATGAGCTATCAGTATTCAGGTTGGGAGTAGTATTTAGCACCGAGTTGGACTAGGGTCCAGCGTACCCTCAAGTCCCAGAACTACATGCCACCATAGGTTATTTAGCCCCTCAGTTAGGCATCAAAATTAGTGATCACATCAGCCAAGCCTTTATACCCTGGCAAGGTATATTGGGTCCTCTCGATGGGGCGTATACATCGGACTCCATATTTAGCTCACGTGGTTTATGTCGGTTAATAGACTCTCCCACAGAATTAGACTCAGTAGTTGCGTATTAGGCCCTCGGTTCAGTTTTACAGCTTTTAAATTATATTTTTCAAAATATCCTTGCATTTCAGACTTGTGCATATTATGTTTGGGCTTGAGTACTACAGATTCAATATATATTTTTTAAACAGCTTATCAATATTTCAACATGTTTATTCATCTCATAGTCTATGTATCTCACAGTTTACAACTCAGAACCATTTTATACTCTTCAGTAAAAGAGCCCATATTTTACAGTGTTGACTTATGCATTCTCAGATATCCATACTCAGTCGAGCTTTCAGTTATGTTCTAGTATATACATGTTTTCTCATGTTTTTAAAGTTAGTGCATTATCTCACATGCTCAGTACATTCACAAAGTACCAATCTCATACCTTTTTGTGTTGCATCCTTTTGATGATGGAGGTTTTAATGCTAGCTTTCAGGATCATGGTCAGACTTATCGCAGCTCCCAGCCAGCAAGGAACGAGTTTTTCTTTTCCGAGAACTCCAATTAGTTAGTAGTTATAGCGGTTATTTCAATTGTTATATATTGATTAAAGATAGTTGCGGGTCATGTCCCGGCTAACCATAGTCAATGTTAGTAGAGGCTTCATAGACAGTCAGTCACTCAGTTGTATCAGTTTTCAAATGCTATCGTATGTCAATTTATAATAGTTCATTTTTTTATAATATTTTTGGAAGAGCCCAGCACATTTCAGCTTTCGCATTTACTTTCAGTCTTTATCTCAGCAGTATGCCAGGCCATGGGTTAGCTTGGAGTCACTTGTGACTCTAAGCACCATGTCGCGCCAGGGTGTAGGCTCAGGGCGTGCCATATTTGGGTCACGATTCCTCTAAGATAACCTCATATTGAAGTTTTGTTGATTCTGTTGAGCCCAGAACGTCGTTTCCACTCTAATAGCACTATTAGTTTTTGAGTATCGGGTTTCGATTGCGCCTGGAATACTCCATAGATGTTTTTTGCTATTGTTAGTTTTTCTAATTCTGGTGGACTTCAGCGCTATCGTGCTCCTATAGCGCAATAACGCTGGTCTGTGACTTTCCCTTCAGTGCGATCGCACCCTTTTAGCGTGATAGCTCTGGTCTGGGATCCTTCCTTCAGCACGATCGCGCTCCTTTAGCACGATAGCGCTGACCAGCGACCAGCTGCTATATAATTCTTTGGCCTTTGTTTTTCCAGCCATTTCCTTCAACTCCCTCAACTCTTAGGCACCTAAATCACTCTCTAAATTGCTTCAAATCAGTTCCTAACTTTGGGAAATTTGTTGTTCTTCGATTATCCATGTTTCCTCGACAATTGTTAAGTCTTCTTCACCGACCTTTTCTTCTCTTATTTTCTTAAGTCCTCCATTGTTGCTCATTTCCAAAAGCTTGGGATTCTTGTAGAATCTGCCCTGTTTGTGATTGCATGATCGTGGGCTAGCTCAATTTACCTTCTTGACATAATTTTTCGCATTGTGGTATCTTTCTTGCCCAATTTTTGGATTTATTCCTTGAAATTTCATCTTTAATTCTTGGCTTGAGCGGGCTATTTTGAGCCCCAATTGTTGTTTATTTCTGCTCAAATTTTGAGTATGTGCTTCCGGTATGGTAAGGAACACGTGTGTGTTTTTCATTTCTGGTTTTGGATTGCTGGGCCTATGGGTCCTTTTGTGACCCAGATTTTGGCCCGGCTATTATTATAGCAATATGGGTATCGTTATTCTTATTTTGACGTATATATTATTGTATTGATAATGGTTTCATAATTTGGAGCTTCTCAGAGCAGTTTGAGCCAGAACGACACTGTCCCCGCAGCTATTCGTCAGACGACAGGTAGGTTATGGCTTTCCCTACCTATACTCTGCGTATATAAGCTATAACTGCATTAATTAGCATCCTTGGGTGGGTTGTTATAGGTTGGTACCCCAGACCTTGTCTGCCTTTTCTGTCTATTTATTTTGTACGTTGATTGTAGTATTTGTATCAGTATTATATATTACCCTTCTGGTCCTGTGTAGCCTTGTATTAACTTTGAAATATAGATGGTGGTTATTTGGGAATGTCCGTGAGTCCCGAACATAGAGATATCCTTTTAGGCTGGTTATGACTGTTGTAGAGATATTGAGCCTGTGCAAGGCCGATAGGAAATATTTGTGAGCCATTTTGGGCTACTCTATTGTTTCCGAGCATATCATACATAAAAAGTTTTTCCTGCATGTTTTACTACGGATTTGTCTTCGGGCCTACTATAATTGATTTGCTAAACTTTGCATGGCCCCGAGGTCCCGTCTTCGGTACATGACTTTGAAAGGGATTTTAAACTGACTTTTACAAAACTTGTCAGAGTAGAGGGGATATTACGATGATTTGATTACTGGTCTTCATTCTAATACTAGGCTCGGCTGGACCGTAGCACTAGACATGGTTTCCTATGGATTTAGACCCAGTTATGAGCTGGGCACCTTGGTTAGGGATTTTGATACTTGACTTCTGTTTTAGACCCGATACGCTCTGGACACCCTCGATGAAGGATATCGAGATATGATTACTGGTTTAGACCCGAATACACTTCGAGCACCCTTTGATGGGGTTTATGAGATTACTACTACTGATTTAGACTCAGATCAAATCTGAGTACATACTACGAGATCCCAATTATTGAGATATTTGAGTTTCGTGTTTGTATGTGGTCTACGAGTAGACCTCCATGGACCCTACCATTCCAGACCAAGTGCTACAGGTCAATGGTGACCGGAGGGAGGGGATGTACGGTGTAGGAGAAGTACTTGGGAAATGTCCTTCTATGGATCCTGCCTTTATTGGACCTTTGGGGCACCGAAGGGGGTAACATATGGCACTGCGATCATACTTGGTTCCAGATTCATTATATCATATCATCATGCATATTTCACTCGGATTCCACCCTTGTTTGCTGTGTGTTCAAAGTGCGCTCTGGTTGTATAGGCGGCTGGAAGGTTTGTTTTCACTTGATTGCATTCTTCGATTGTATGGGCGGTCGTTGGGACTGCAGGCAGATTATATTACTCTCCGTCATTCTATAGAGATTGTTATAGATCTTGGTTCTTGGTGGATTGGTAAGTTTTAGCCTATTGAGGCTCTAAGTTTGGGCTTGAGTATTGAGGGGCTAGTGAGTCCTATATCTTTGAGGCATTATTGTGTGGCCTTCTGAGTGGATTGTGGGTTTCGGTTCTTTTTCTATATCTTGATCTGAGTAGAGACTCTTGGTTCTTGCGGCTTAGTTATTTCATTCTAGGTTATAAGTTTTGAGATTGATCCCTATTTATGCTTATCTTGAGAGTTTGTGGTTTTTAGTATGATTCTGTTATTGTGTGGCTTCTAGTTGATTATGTTGGCCTACTTCCTTTCTTTCCTTTTTACTTGAGGTTATCGATATACTGCCATTTTCTCAACTCTCTCTCTTTATTTACTTATATTGTTGTGCAAGGACTCCAGGTGCATTCTTCTTTCCTTCACCTGTGATTCTGTATATTTATATCTTCTGTCCTAGCATTATTTGCTTATAACTCTTGGTTGTCTATTCTCCGTGCTAGTTCCTTGTGCTTTCTCTATTGCTTCTGTGACTGCTTTCTTGCTATCTGCTATTTACTATTTTTATATCTTATATGCGCTTAGTCGGCCGATGATGCCTACTGGATACCCGTTGCTTAGCAATTGGTGCTCATACTATACTTCTGTGTCTTTTTAGTGCAGATATTAGTTGAGCTTTCGCCGTTGATGGCATTGGAGACTCGCGCAGATTTTGTGATATTTGAGACTAGGGTGAGCGCCTAACGGTCGGGGCTTGACCACATCTCATATTTTGTACTGATACTCTTTGTATATTCGGAGACGGTTGTACTTATCTTTTGTTACTTCTAGCACTTGTATTCTATTAGAAGCTTTTGTATTGTCAATACCAAGTCTTGGGGTTGGTGTAGTTTCAATGTGTATACTCGGGTTTTGCTTCCGCTTTGTCTATCTTTATATTCTGCTTCCGCTTATTTTCTGCTTATTGTGCTATTAGTTAGGTAGTAGCCCATTACTAACTGTTCTGGGCTACGAATTGATTCTCCTACTGGGGGGTTGTAGGTGCCATCATGACCTGAGAAATTGGGTCGTGACATCTCTTCTTTACACCTTTCTGTATGATGACTATGGATTTATCTTGCAACCTTATAAGAACGATTCTTTAATAGGTAAGATTAATTCTTAACTTGATATCTTTGGTTTCTATCAAAGTAAATTAAAGAAGGTGATTAGTCTTCTTCTAATTGTTATCTCTAATTTCTTCGAAATAGGGGTCTAGATCACTTTTGATCTAAGTTCTTGAATTGACTCTATTAGTATCATAAATAGTTTAATCCGCTAATTTATGAATACTAAGATCAACTAGGGTTCTTAGTACTTATCTTGAAATTTGGGGATTTTATTCTCAAATTTCACATATCTTTTAATTTCTTGTCTTTAATCTTAGTATTTTCACTTTCGCATTATTTTATTGTTTATTCAAGTAACCCGATTCTTATAGGATTTGAATCCCATGCTATTTGGGATAGATCTTCCCTATATATAGGGATGAATTTTATTATTTTCATTAGACATGATTAATATTATTGGAGAGATTTCTCATCTTTACACCTTTGTGTGTGGTGCCTATAGATTTATCTTGCAACCTTATAAGAACGATTCTTTAAGAGGTAAGATTAATTCTTAACTAGATATCTTTGGTTTCTATTAAAGTAAATTAAAGAAGGTGATTAGTCTTATACTAATTATTGTCTCTAATTGCTTCGAAATAGGGGTCTAGATCACTTTTGATCTAAGTACTTGTATTGACTCTATTAATATCATAATTAGTTTTAATTTGCTAATTTTGAATACTAAGATCAATTAGGGTTCTTAGCACTTAATCTCAAAATTTGGAGATTTTATTCTCAAATTTCGTCTATCGTTAATTTCTTGTCTTTAATCTTAGTATTTTCGCTTCCGCATTATTTTTTTGTTTATTCAAGTACCCCGATTCTTATCATAAAATCTCTTGCTTAGTGACATGGGTCATGGATCATGCATAACACCTCAAAATCAAAGTGTTGCATATTATAGTTATTTCTTTGTACATTAATTCATACTTATTCATCATTTTCAATGTCAAATTCAATTCAAACTCCAACTGGGTCAGCAGCCAAACACTTCAAAATCAGATCTTTACACAAAAAAATAATTTCTTTATATTTACCAATTAATGCGGGTTTATCAATTTTAGTGCCAGAATGAAATGGGTCAACAATTAAAAACCTCAAAAATAGACTTTTACACATACTTGTTCATCGAGTTTAACACTGGAAGTAATTCAAAGTTTCAAACTGAAGATGGGGCGACTGCAGAACACCTAGAAAATTATTTTCCTTTTTGGTTTTAATCATGAAATACTTTTGGATATGGGATTGTGTGTTTGAAATGTTTGAATTGAGCTTAGCTTCTGATTTCCCGAAATTCTCATTTTTTTATTTAGCTTTTTTTTGTGTGTGTAATTTTTTTTTATTTGTATTTTTAATTTTGCCCTTGTGAATTTTCTTTTAAAAAAGTGTTTTCATTATTTTGCAAAAAAATAAAAAGGTTAGGTTGTGAATTATTAAAAAATTAGGATAGGGAGCAAATCACAAAAAGAGACATACGTCAAGGGTGTAAAACTCAATGGACTCAAGATAAGATACTTCTCTTCAAGCAAAAATTTAAATCTTTTGTTCATTAGATGACCAACGCTTCATAGATATTAATCAATATTAGGCATGTAACAAACATCTAAAATTATTTTTGTTCATGAACTTATTTTGATTGCAACACTCCCTTTTTTTTTTGCCAGAATATAATCATGATTCTTGATTCTAACTTTCTTGTTTTGCATAGAAATGAACTCTTTAAGAAAAATTATACTACAAAAAAATCAGAATTACCGATCTTAAAAAATTGATCAAAAGAGGTCGGTAATTCAAAAAAACTGACCAAAATGCTTGGACAATAATGTCCAGGTAGGTATTTAAAACCATCCACATGAGGTTGATTTCTAAATTTTTTTACCGACCTCAAGTGAATGATTTAATTTAAAAAGGTGATTTTTTTAAGTAACCGACCACTTTTGGTCGATTTTCTATAATTTAAATAAAATTATCCTTTGTTGATCGATTTCTTTAATAATTATTTTGAAATAATTTTATTAAAATAGACCACAAGAGGTCGATTTATATAAATTTATTTAGAAAATAAATAAAACAAATCGACCACAGGTGGTCGATTTTATTTAATTTATAAAAAAATAATTTAAATGAAACCGATCACTTGTGGTCGGTTTGAATAAAATTATTTAAAAATAATTATTAAATAAATCGATTAAAAGAGGACGATTTTATTAAAATTATTTAAAAAATAATTATACAAAATCGACTAAAAGTGGTTGGTTTTTTTTAAAAAAAATATCAAAATCGATAAAAAATGGTCGATTTTGCTGGTAATTTTTATCAAGCATACCGACCTCTTGTGGTTGATTTTTGATCGGTTTTCTAGAAAAAATAATAGCAGCACAATACTGCAATTTATAATGTCACATGCTCAAAATAAACAAAAACATCAAATATCATTCCAAACCAGCTCAAAGAGCTGCCAACACATCATAATTCAATATTTACACTACATAACTTTAAATCAAAGTAAAATTCATTTGAATCAACCCAAAATATGATCGAAATACTATTAAAATACGTCTAGAAAGTCTAAAGATAAATAATTCTAGAGATAAAAAAGTGTTCAGGCATAAACATGTCTAAATATGAAAAAGTCTAAACATAGACAAGTTTAATCATCATCCTCCTCACCTCCTAATCCTCCTCATCCTCTGCAATGGACTCATCAAGTGGGCTTCGACCTGTCGCATATCGCGTGCATCACTGGGACATGGAGGGATAATCTGCCTATACTGAAAGAGTCGATCTTGCTAGGACTGAAACGACTTTAACTTTTTGTCCCTCAACCTCTCCGTGTCGATAGTAACAGCTCTCTAGTCATAGCAGCCATCCTAGCCAGCATTTCCTCTCTATAATCTAAGCTAGAGGAGGAGAATTCACAGTGCAAATAAGACTTCATTTTGCGGGAGGTATTTCTAGGGAGACCGTAGACTGAACCTCTAATCTGGTCACCCGTACACTCTTTTCAGAGTTGCTCGACTTCTTCTTGAGAAAGTGGAGTGCCCTGACTTTCAGGAGGTTGAGTACTACAGTAATCTTTAATCCTTTGCACATAATTATCCTATATTTAAATTGATGCAAGTAATTAATAATAAAAATATATCAAACTATTCAAACTTAACATGAAAAGATGCAAGTAAATAACATTAATTGTTAAAAAAAAAAGATTGTAAGTTTGAATAAAGTTCTTACATGTGTCTCTTGGGCCCGTTGCTCAACCCAACTATCTTCATCCGTTGGATTCTTCTTCCTTATGTGCAAGCTCTTGAAAAACTCCTCCTGAGTTATCGACCTACCTAACTTTTTTCCTGCATATAATAAAATCATCAATCTTCAAAAATAAGAACTTCTAAAAAATAAAGCAAAGAAAATATAATGATTGAATTATGAAAAAATATGTATCAATCTCTCCCACGTAGTAACTTGACTGACAGCTCCACCAATGTGTAAACAACCTCCCTTCTTAGACGTTTTTGCTTTCTTTCCAAGCTCTCTCCTCTTCAGAAACAGCGGATCAGATACCTAGTGAGCCAATAGGGCACTCCAATAAGGTGGCTACACAAATTGAGGCTTTCAAACCTTCCTCTGAGCATAAGTTGGACATAAAGTCTATGAGCGATTTTGTCATAAAATTTATCAAAGATGTGTTTTTTATACTCGGGAACCCATAAAAAATATTGTTGCAACAAAAATTCATTAATAAGATTCAATCTTTAAATATAAAGTGTGTTAATTAATAAGATTTTTACCCAAAGTTCATTAAATATTTACACTTGGACATGAGTGCCCCAACTCGATCAGACACCAACATAGTGTCGGGAGATACATTTTTAGATGACCTTTGTAATTCTATCATCTGGATTGAACCTACAATACAAGATCAAATATTTAAAAGGTTAAATCAAAACTTAAAAAATTTAACATATGAAAACTTAATAATTATATATAGGTAATAAAATCATACTTGTCTCCCTCAGGCTTGATGAAGGTCCTCTGGGAAGCGTTTCTATCACCTGGCTGTGATCTTGCAAGAAAATTAATTTTGTCATTAATAGGATCAACTAATGTTAACACTTATGTTAAACAAATACATTATAATCAAATTAAAGACTAAGTGTCAACACTAGGTGGACACAAATTGATCTTGCAAGAAAATCAATTCTGTCATCAATAGGATCAGCTAGTGTTGACACTTATGCTAAACAAATACATTATCGCTCTAACAATCAAACAAACCAAATTAAAGACTAGTGTCAATACTAGATGGACATAAATTGATCTTGCAAGAAAATTAATTGTGTCATCAATAGAATCAACTAGTAATGACACTTATGCTAAACAAATACATTATAATCAAATTAAAGGCTAAGTGTCAACACTAGGTGGACACAAATTGATCTTGTAAGAAAAATAATTTTGTCATCAATAGGATTAACTAGTGTTGACACTTATGCTAAACAAATGCATTATCACTCTAACAATCAAACAAACCAGTTTATTAACTAGCTCACAATTTCAAGTCATTATACTTCACTATTTTAAGTAACTATTTCACTATCTCAAGTCACTAGTTTACTATTTTAATTCATTACAAGTCACTACTTCACAATTTCAACTCACTGTACTTCACTATTTTAAGTAACTAGTTCACAATTTCAAGTCATTATACTTCACTATTTTAAGTAACTACTTCACTATTTCACTATTCTAATTCATTACAAGTCACTACTTCACAATTTCAACTCACGATACTTCACTATATTAAGTAACTAGTTCATAATTTCAAGTCATTATACTTCACTATTTTAAGTAACTACTTCACTATTTTAAGTCACTAGTTCACATTTTCGATTCACTACTTCATAATATCAAGTCATTAGTTTATAATTTTAAATTACTAATTTACAATCTTATTCACTACTTTACTATTCTAATTCACTAGTTCACATCCAATTACAATTCGAATTCATTATTTCATTGTTCCAAATCACTAGCTAGCTAATTCACAATTCAGAATATAATTCCTAAAGTTTCATTTCTAGCACAAGTCAAACAAACTAACATATCCAACTAACTAGTTCATAATTTCAAGTCACATTATGCCCAATTTCAACTCACAATTACACAATCATAAGTAAGAATCAAGTCACTAGTCCAATTTCAACTCACATTATGCCTAATTTGAACTCACATTATGCCCAATTTTAACTCACATTAAGCTCAATTACAACTCACATTAAACTCAATTACAACTTTTCTAACTCCACAACTCAATATATTTTTCATAAAATTCAATACTTCAAATCCTACCAATTTTCAATAATTTTATAATTACACTAGCATAAGTTCATACATAATTCTAGTTATCAATAATAAATCCTAATTAGATGGTAAGTCCTAATTTAATAACTAAAGTTAATAATAATAAACTCTAATTTAATAACTATAATTAATTAACAAACAAATTAATAAAATTAGATAAAATTGACTTACCTTGACCAAGGAAAAGAGGAGCAGTGGCCGAAGAAACAAAGGATGACAGCGGCAACAACAACTCCATCGGCAACTAGCGACGCTGCGCGGTGCGGCGCGGCAGCAATGGAGCATAGTAGCAACAACAACAGCGGCGGCAACAGCCGCTGGAGATGGAGGGATGACGAGGGCGGCTGGTCGAACAAATAGAGGCGGCAGCGGAGAGAAAGTCGAAGAGAGAGAGAGAGAGAGTGAGAATGAGAAAAGAGGAAATGAGACAATATTTTCCTAAGTGTAATGAAATAGAAAAACCGATCACAAGTGGTCAGTTTTTATTTAAAATAAATTAAAAAATAATTTTGCACAAATCGACCAATTGTAGTCGATTTTACAAAAAAGAAATTTTTTAAAAAATTGACCTCTTGAGATTGGTTGTTTTTTAGAATAATATTATTACTTTATTATTTAACAATCTCCAAAGGTCAGTTTTATTAAAATTTAAAAAAAAATAGTTATTGAAAATTATTTAATTATCAATGTATTTCATAAACTCAGATACATGATTGGTTCATTACATTACTCAATGAGTATATTACTATACAATGTATTTTATATACTTAGATGGATTATCGATTTATTAGCTTTGAATATTGTAATGACCTATTCAGTCATTATTAAAGGTTACCTCATTGCGGGTTACGAAAACTTTTAAAATGCGCTCTCAAATTAAATTGGGGTGACACGATAAAATTTTTAGAATTTAAAAATTTACTCGGGCTGATGTTATTCTGCTATAGAGCCATTGCGGTAGCGGACGACAGGTCTCTATAGCGGGACGATAGAACCAGTAACCCAGAACGAGTTTTTTAATTTTGTTTTCTACTCTTCAGTTGCAAAAAGGACGAGGCTTGCTCCAAAAACCCTCCTTCGGTGCCTCATGGCCTGGGAGAAATGGAGAGAAGGGATTTGCACTTAGGTAGGGTAAAAGCCATGGCGTCTATGTTGACTTCTCACCCAGAATCACCTTCACAGAGTCAAAGTTTGCATTCAGACTTCTGTAGCAGCTGCTTGGCATCCAGGTAGGCTAGGTTTAACTGAGTAATTTAGACTTGAGTTGAAAAAGCATGACATGATGTAAATTGACAAGATATTATATGCTTAGGTCCTCGGGCACGTTGTTTGGATGGATAGAACGTACTAAACCTCACTGTTTAAGATGGGATTTTACTGTTATGAGTAATGTGAACCCTGTACTTGATTGTTTATGTTTAAGTTATGATTGTTAATCCTAAGATAACCGAATTACGGGTGGGTTCTTGAAGCTAGTATTGATTAATTGTAAGGGCTGCTAGGTAATGAAAAAATTTCTCGAATTAGTATAATGAAGGGAGATAGTGTTAGCAAGGAGGTCTTGTGTATATTGAATTAAGGGTTAAACTTCAGGTAGCCGAATGTGCAATCCTAAAGGACTCTAGTATTTAAGGATTACTAATTAAAGTGTTTAATTGAATAAGTCGGGGGTTAGTCTTCGGACAGGGCATCAAAGTTGAAACATGAATCATATCTATTGGGTAGGTGATGGTTACTTGTAACCTAATTTGTATTGTGTATGCATAATAGCTATATCGTTAGTATTACTTGTACAATACGTATTCATGAATAAAAGGGAATGACTTTTAAATGAAATCCTAAGTGTTAATCACATACAATGAGTCTATTATGGAAACTTGTTAGTTTTGCAAGTGGTGTATGCTATCATTGTTGTTATGATTATTGTGATTGTTGTGATATCTATGTTGCATTGATTGGCTCGGGTACCAAACCTAGTACAATTCTATTATTCATTAGGTGGCTCGGGTACCACGCTTGGTACAGATTTATTCATTGATTAGCTCGAGTACCACACTTGGTACAGGTTCCTTCATGATTGGCTCAGGTACCACGCCTGGTATACGTTTACTTATTAGTTATTATGTGTTGGGTCTTTGAGTGAACCGGGCTTATCTGTTCATTAGTATTCATATGTGTTGGTTCCTTGAGAGAACCGGGCTTATCTGTTGTTGGTATTACATGTGTTGGTTCCTTGAGAGGACCGGGATTATTGTTACATGACATACATGTTGGTCCTTGAAAGGCCGGGTTGGTGTGTTTAAGTGCAAAGGTAGTTTCTTCTGTAAACCGAGGTTGCATGTCAAATGTCATAGCTGATGTCCTAGGGATCCTTGGATGGTCCAGATTAATTGCAAACTGTGACATGTTAAGTGGTAGTCTGTGTACTTGCATAGTTGGACATGATTTATGGGGGTTGTTGAGTCAGGGTGATTAACTTAGAGTCTCGAGTAAGGGTGATAGACCGGTAGATGGGGATGCCTGATTTAGTTGGTAACAAGGCAGAAGATTTTGAGGTGTATCTCTTGATTGTCAAGAGGGGTAGGCTAGGAGAGTCTAAGTGTCATGACCCAAATCGCTGCGAGTGGCACCCACTCAAAACTCCCGAATGAGCGAACCAATAACCCAACTCAACACTTAGCAAAGCTCAAAACCAAATGCATTAAAATAAACTAGCATTCATAGCCCAAAATACTAACAAAATAAGATCCTGCGAAAATACCCTTAGAATCTGAAAGGTGATGTACCAAAACATCCACTAACGTCTAGAATGCGGGATGCAACCCCAAAATAAAAGATTTTATGTCCGAAACAATGGACTATAGATGTACTAGAGGAAACCAGGGTAGCCTGAAAGAGTAGCTCACCCTTGGAATCTGGAATAATCGGGACTACAACTGAGGTCGCGTAGCTGCCGCTGGAATATGTCCTGTACTCACAAAAAGGAAAGCAAGTGCAGAATGAGTACAAAACTACAGTGTACTGGTACGATCATCGGCCAACTCTAATAAATAATATATGAACAATAAACCAAGGTTGAGTAAAGTACGACAAACATGAATAAACAAGTCAGCAATATCATTCCAGAATCTCAGTCTTTCCTCTAACTTACCAACTACATGAAACAGGTTCAACAACCACCACAACAATAACAATGACAATAAGCATATACCCTTTTTAAGTAACCCAGACCAACCAAGGATCCCTAGAACAACACCTAAGTGTTTAACATGCAACTCCCGATCTACACAAGGACCAACCCCATATTTAAGTACAACTACCCGGCCTCTCATAGACCAATATGCAATTATCATAGTTTTCAATAATTAACCTGGTCCACTCATAGTTACATCAATAAAAACATAATCAACAAGTATAAATAAACCCATACCAGGCGTGGTATCCGAGTCAATCATATAGAACTTGTACCAGGCATGTCACCCGAGCCAATCGATACAAGTGTCCCATACTAGGCATGATACCCAAGCCAACCAATATGTATCCCATACCAGGCATGGTACCCGAGCCAACCAAATATCATGCAAAATCTAACAGTAAACAAACAATGAATGAAATCACACTTGTAAATCAACAATCAACCAAACCAAGTTCATTTCACATGACTGACACCCGGACAATTAGACATTCATAATTCCCTTTCCTAAGCATGCAATGCACATACCAAACTAAGCTACAGTTACATAAACACATATTGCATTTGGGAAAACAATAACCATCACCTACCTCGAATAGCTTGAAAACTCTACTGAACCAGAGCCTTCCCATTTTCTGAAGCTTTCGCTTGTTCTTGGTCTAAAAATGATTACACAATACTATAATTATTCCAAATGGCCTAAAATTACTCAGATTATACTCAAACCCTAATCCCCAGGCCAAACCATGATCATTCCAGCCCACCCATGTATTTCCCACCATTAATTCACGTAAAACTACCATTTTTATGGATACATTAAGTAAATAATGGTGTTTTAAACATAATAGAACAATTATAATCACAACCCAAGAATTCTACCCCTAGAATCCTTTTTTTTACCGGGTTCTAACTTCTTAGATCAGCCCACACTTCCCCCAAGCCCAAAATTATCATTTCTAAGAATTGAGAATTGAAATACTGATGAGGCGAAATCGCCTCATTTCGCCTATGCCCTTCCCCAAAATATTTTTCAGAATTTCTGAATGTTTTTGGGGAAGTTTCTGTATTAACTATGACTTATTCTACTATAGTGGTCCATACACCACTATAGCAGCGCTGTCATAACGGACTCAACCGTTATGGTGGTGCTGACCGACTTTGGCTTTCACTATAGCGGGAATTTTTTCGCTATAGCGATAGTCGTTGTAGTATAGTGTCAACCGCTATAGCAATTGACATGAAATAGAATCTTGAGAATTCCCCTAAAGTTTCCCATTATATAAGACACCTCAAATCCTGACATTTCGAACTAACCCTTTCACGTCAACTTTGATACCGGGAGTTTCACTCACCCGAATTTATTTTTAAAAAGTCCCACAGACTTCTTAATGTCTTAACTAATGGAAAAATTAGCTCAACATAAGATAATTTACCCAATCCTCACCCAAATTTCCCTAGACCATACCTCGCTCAGAATCCGTCCGAGACTAGCCTAGCCCAAAATTTTCAACTACCAAACTCGAAAGTTTTCTAACCCGAAACTTCGCACGAATGGTTTACCGATAATGATGAAACAAGTTATTACAACAAATACCAACTTATCCATCATTCATCCCCAAATAATCAAACCCAAAAAGACAAGCTAAAAGATAGAAAGTGTAGCACCTGAATCCTCAAACAAGTGAAGGTACTTGTCCTACATGTCCTTCTCGATTTCCTAAGTGGCTTCCTCAATCGGATAATGCTTCCATTGAACCTTTACCCATCTGATTTCCTTTGTCCTCAATTTTTAAATATCCCGATCTAGAATCTTAACTGGCTCCTCTTTGTAATGAAGATCCTTGTCTCGAAAGATTGAATCCGACTTAATAATATACTCCCCATCCCCATGGTATCTCTTTAGCATGGATATATTGAAGACTGGATGGACTCTGGATAAACTGGGCGGCAGTTCTACCATGTAAGCCACTGGCCCTATAATCTCGAGAACCTCGAATGGACCGATGTGCCGAGGGCTAAGCTTGCCCTTTTTACCGAATCGCATTACCCCTTTCATTGGTGACACTTTCAACAACACTTGTTCACCTTCCTAAAAATTCATGTCTCTTACCTTGCGATCTGTATACTCTTTTTGCCTGCTTTAGGCTGCTAGCAACTTGGTTTGAATTTCCCTTTCTTTTTCCTGAGCTTCCCTCACCAAGTCCATGCCCAAGGGTTTCACATCGTCTGTCTCAAACCACCCTATGGGTGATCTACATCCCCTCCCATAAAGTGCCTCAAATGGTGCCATGTCGATACTGAAGTGATAGCTATTATTGTATGAGATTTCACACAACGGTAGAAACTGGTCTCAATAACCCCCAAAGTCGATTACACATGCTCTCAGCATGTCCTCCAATACCTGAATTTTCCTCTCTGACTAACCGTTTGTCTGAGGATGAAATGATGTGCTGAAAGTGGATTGGGTGCCCAACTCTTCGTGCAATTTACCCCAGAACTTGGAAGTAAAGTGCGTACCTCTGTCTGAAATGATGGCGAGTAGCACCCCATGCAATCTCACAATTTCCTTAACATACATCTTAGCCAACTGTTGTGAGTTATAATCCACCCTGGCTGGAATAAAATGAGTTGACTTGGTCAGCCTATCCACGATGACCCAAAAGGAGTCATACTTTTCCAAGGTCTTTGGAAGACCTACCACAAAATCCATGGCTATCCTTTCTCACTTCCACTCTGGAATGAGCATCCTCTGAAGCAATCCTGCAGGCCTTTGGTGCTCATACTTAACTTGCTGACAATTCTGACACTTAGACACATAGTCAACTATGTTCTTCTTCATTCTAGGCCACCAATAAAGTCGCCTCAAGTCTCGCTACATTTTGGTTATGCCCGAATGAATGGAATATTGTGAACCATTAGCCTCTGTCAACACATTTTGAATCAAATCATCAACTTGAGGGACAAAAATCCTCCTTCTGAAACTCATCGCCCTGCCAGCATCTAACGTGGCATCCCCGAACTCTCCGGATACCACCTTGCTCCGAAGCTTATTCAACTGTGCATCCTAAACCTATTTGGCTTTAATTTTCTCTATAAACGTGGGTTTAACCTCAATACAGGACAACACCCCACCCCATTCTGAGATGCCCAACTGCATGAACTTAGATTCTAGAGCCCAAATCTCCCTAGCCAGGAGTCATTTGGACACCCCCAAACAATCCAAACTGCCCATGCTAACCACTTTCCGGCTCAATGCGTCTGCCACCACATTAGCCTTGCCCGGATGATACTAGATGGTCACATCATAATCCTTCAATAGTTCCATCCACCTCCTCTATCTCAAATTCAAATCTTTCTGTGTAAACACATATTGCAGGCTGCGATGGTCTGTAAACACTTCACATTTGACACCGTAAAGGTAGTATCTCCAAATCTTTAGCGCAAAAACCACCGCTGCCAACTCCAAGTCATGGGTTGGGTAATTCTTCTCATGGGGCTTCAATTGCATGGAAGCATAAGCTATAACATTCCTGTCCTGCATTAACACAACACCCAAACCCGAAAATGAAGCATCAAAAAATACAACAAAATCTTCACCTTCAACCGGCAATGATAGGATGGGAGTTGTGGTCAGAAGGGTCTTGAGCTTTGGAAGCTCTCTTCACACTTGTTAGACTAAACAAAAGGTACCTCTTTCTGAGTCAACCTTGTCAAGTGAGCAGCAATGAATGCAAAATTCTTGACAAACCTGTATAATAGCCTGCAAGCCCCACAAAACTTCTAATCTCAGTCACCAAGCTAGGATGGACCAACTCTTAACTGCCTCAATATTTTAGGGATCCACCATCACCCCCTTTTTAAAACCATATACCCTAGGAAGGCAACCGAAGACAACCAAAATTCACACTTTGAAAACTTGGCATACAATTTTTGGTGCCTTAATATCCCTAAAACAACACGAAGATGCGATACGACTTAAAGACACCATTCATCAAACTCATGAATATTGTCGGCGCATTAGTCAACCCAAATGACATTACCAGGAATTTGTAATGCCCATACCGAGTACGAAATGTCATCTTAGGTATATCCTCAGGCCTAATATTTAGCTGATGGTACCCAACCACTAGTCAATTTTTGAAAACAGGGAAGCACCCTGCAACTAGTTAAAAAGTCATCGATGCAGGGTAAGGGATACTTATTTTGAATGGTAACCTTATTAAGTTTCATGTAGTCTATACACATCCTTATACTACCATCTTTCTTCATTATAAACGATACTGGAGCACCCCAAGGTGAAGCATTGGGACAAATAAAGCCCTTATCTAGGAGTTCCTGAAGTTGAGTCTTAAGTTCCCTTAACTCTGCCAGAGCCATACGATAAGGATGAATAAATATTGGGTGAGTTCCCGGCTCTAAATCTATACAAAAGCCAATGTCTCTATCTGGAGGCATGCCGGGTAAATTAGAAACCACCGGAACTGACTCAATTGAAGGGGGCTCTATGGTAACATCCCGAAAATAAGCTAAGAAGGCTAAACATCCTTTTCCCACTAACTTTATAACCCGAACAAAGGATATGATCTTTGCCAGCTTAGGCCTATAAACACCTTCCCACTCTAACCTATCCCTACCCAAAATCTCTAGAATCACGATCTTAGCATTACAATTCAATACAACATGATATGGAAAAAGCCATGTCATACCCAAAATAACATCAAAATTCAGCATGTCCAGAATAACCAAATCTACCTATATTTGAAGACCTACAAAAACCACAGGACAAGTACGATATACATGGGTTACTACCACAGACTCCCCAATCAGGGTAAAAACATAAATCGGGGAATCCAGGACATCACAAACCAAATCTAGACCCAAAAAAAAATTCACAGAGACGTACGAATAAGTAGAACCTGGGTCAAACAATACAAAAGCCATCCTGTCACAGACTAGAATTGTACTTGTTATTACAGCATCTGATGCTTCAGCCTCAGACTTCCTCGGGAATGCATAGCAATGAGCTCTATCATCAATTCGAGCAACCTCTTTGTCTAGCTTCGTTATTCCCCTGCCTGTGCCACCATTTCCTCTATTTTCATGGCCTCCCTGAAAGTTACCTCGCCCACCATGTGGACGACCCCGGCCATTTCCACCTCCACCTGCTGGAACCACAGTCCTGGTCTGCTGCTGAGTTTTCTTTCTTGTCTGCCTATGAGGGCACTCCCTCTTGAAGTGACCCGGATCACCATAGTGAAAACATCCACAATCAAGAGCACGCCTGCTACTATAAGTATAAGAATCCCCCTGGCCTCTAAGAGCTGGAAATTGCTGATTGACTCCCGGACGACCACCTACAAAAGCTGGCAGGGCTGACTGAATAGGATGAGCCAAATAAATTTGCTGGTTGTGACCCCTAGAGTAAGAACTGCTGAAATTACCTTATTTCAGGACTTCTTGGCTAACACCTTAGCCTGCCCAACCTGTCTGACCCCTTCTAGTTTCTTCACATAGTCCATCATCGTATTAAAACTCTTCCCTGTCGAGGTTATATGCACAGACAACACCTGCAACTCAGTATTCAGGCCCCTCACATACAGACGAATCCTCTCCTCTACAGTAACCAGAAGTTGAGTAGCATAACGTGACGAGGCATGAAATTTAGCCTCATAGGTTGAAACAGACATGCTACCCTGCTTAAGGGATAGAAACGCATCCTTTTTGCGATCTCTCAAAGTGCGAGGCACATATTTCTCCAAGAACATAGCATGAAACTGTGCTCAAGTCATCGGAGGCAAATCTGATGGCGGACACTCTACATGAGCTTTCCATCACTACTTGGCATCACCCTAAAGCTGAAAAATGACAAACTCTACCCCATGTTGCTGCACAATGCTCAACTTATGCAGCCTCTCATAGCAGTTTAGAATAAACTCAAATGCATCTTTCTTCTATATACCCTGAAATGTTGGAAGTTTCAGTTTCAAGAATTTGGTCAGCATCTCATGCTCGGTCTCGGTCATAACAAGTCCTAATATTGGACGGAAGAGATTATCAGTACCCAAATCCGCATCCATCCTAGGAGCCAATTCAACAGCTGGTTAAGTTCTCGGAACCTGATCTGCTATACCAGAAGGGGTGGCTCCAGTACCTTCCAGCCCACTCAGAAAAACCCATACTGGGGGAAGGCCTGCACCTCCAGCCAGTGCCACCTCCTCCTGCTCTGCGCCTTCCTCAAGTACAACCTCAACCTCCTCCTCAACGTGATCCTGGGGTGGGAGAGGGGTCATCGCCCTTGGCCCTGCCACTGCCTGAGCCTCACCTCTAGCGGGTGTTACTCTACCTCTGCCCCTGCCCCTTCCTCTCCCTCTGGCTGCTGGTTCCACCACTGGAACCGCTGCTCTCACTCCATTACGTCTAGTGTTAACCATCTGTGAATAAAGAGTGAAAGAAGTTAGATACTAATTTGTATCACCAGATACCAATTGGAATCAAGTTATAGCACGAAGAAAGAAAGAAAAGATAGTTTCCTAAACTCCTATAGCCTCTTGAAGAAAAGTACAGACGTCTCCGTACTGTTCCGCAAGACTCTACTAGACCCATTTTTATACGATGAAATCAATGAACCTAGGGCTCTGATACCATCTTTGTCACGACCCAAACCACCACGATAGGCACCCACCCAAAACCCCCCGGAAAAGCAAACCAATAACCCAACTCAACACTTAGCAAAACTAACAGCTCAAAACCAGATGCATTAAGATAAACTAGCATTCATAGCCCAAAATACTAACAAAATAAGATCCTTCAGAAATACCCCTAGAATCTGAAAGTCATTATACCAAAACATCTACTAACGTCTAGAAGGGGATGCAACCCCAAAACAAAAGAGTCTAAATCCAAAATAATGGACTAGAGATGTACTACAGGAAACTAGGGTAGCCCAAAAGAGTATCTCACTCTTAAAATATGGAATCGTCGGGACTACAACTGATGTTGCATAGCTACCGTCGGAATATGTCCTGTACCCACAAAAAAGAAATCAAGTACAGAATCAGTACACAACCACAGTGTACTGGTAGGATCATTGGTCATCTCGAATGAATAATATATGAATAATAAACCAAGGTTGAGTAAAGTACGGCAAACATGAATAAACAAGTCAGCAATATCATTCTAGACTCTCAGTGTTTCCTCTAACTTACCAACTACATGAAACAGGTTAAACAACCACCACAACAATAACAATGACAATAAGCATATAACATTTTTAAGTAACCAGGACCAACCAAGGATCCCTTGAACAACACCTAAGTGTTTAACATGCAACTCCCGGTCTACACAAAGACCAACCCCACATTTAAGTACAACTACCCGATCTCTCATGGACCAATATACAACAATCATAGTTTTAAATAATTAACCCGGTCCACTCATGGAACCATCAACAAAAATACAATCAACAAGTATAAATAAACTTGTATCAGGCGTGGTACCCGAGCCAACCATATAGAACATGTACCAGGCGTATTACCCGAGCCAACCATATAGAACATGTACCATGTGTGTAACCCGAGCCAACAAATATAAGTATCTCATACCAAGCGTGGTACCCGAGCCAACCAATATATATCCCATACAGGTATGGTACCCGAGCTAATAGAATATCATGCAAAATCCAACAGTCAACAAACAATGAACGAAATCACACTTATAAACCAACAAGCAACCAAACTAAGTTCATTTCACATAACTGACACCCGGACAATTAGACATTCATAATTCCCTTTCCTAAGCATGCAATGCATATACCATACTAAGCTACAGTTACATGGACACATATTGTATTTGGGAAAACAATAACCATCACCAACCTCGAATAGCTTGAAAACTCTACTGAACTGGAGCCTTCCTATTTTTTGAAGCTTTTGCTTGTTTTTGGTCTAAAAATAATTACACAATACTATAATTAGTCCAAATGGCCTAAAATTACCCGAATTATACTCAAATCCTAATCTCCAGGCTAAACCATAATCATTCCACCCATCTCAAAGCTTTTTCACCATTAATTGGCATAAAACTACCATTTTTACGGATACATTAACCAAATAATGGTGTTTTAAACATAATAGAACAACTATAATTGCAACTCAAGAATTTTACCCCTAGAATTCTCTTTTTTTCACCGGATTCTACCTTGTTAGGTCAATCCAAACTTTTCCCAAAGCCCGAATTTTTATTTCTAAGGTATGAGAATCGAAATACTGAAGTGGGGAGTGAAATTCATACCTTTTCGATGGAGTTTGGTGGAAAATCAGTAGAAATTGCCTCCTTTCGCCTATGCCCTTCCCCAAAATGTTCTTGAGAATTTTCAAATATTTTTGGGAAAGCTTCTCCATTAACTGCGACTTATTCCGCCATAGAGGTCCGTACACTGCTATTGTGGCACAACCGTAGCGGACTCGACCGCTATGGTGGTGCTGACCAACTTTGACTTCCACTATAGTGGAAATTTTTCTGCTATAGCGCGGTGTCGCAGTTGACATGGAACAGAATCTCGAGAATTCCCCCCAATGTTGCCTATTTTACAACACACCTCAAATCCTGGCATTCCGAACTAACCCTTTTATGTCAACTTTGATACCGGGAGTTTCACTCACCCGAATTCATTTCTGAAAAGTCTCCTGGACTCCTTAATGTCTTAGCTAACAAAAAAACTAGCTCAACATAAGATAATTTACCCAATCCTCACCCGAATTGCCCTAGACCATACCTCGCTCAGAATCTGTCCGTGACTAGCTTAACCCAAAATTCCTAACTCCCAAACTCAGAAGTTTCTTAACTCGAAACTTAACACGTATGGTTTACCCGTAAAGACGGAATATGTCGTTACACTAAGATTCTTAGGGGGTCAGGGTATGACCAGGTTAAGGGAGTGGGGTGTTCTATAATGTTTGAGTTTGCAGCGGATTAAGGTAAGGGAGCTTGAGAGGGAGAGAATAGAATTCACAGATAGCATATCTGTGTAGTAAGAGTTGTTGATAAAAGATCGTTGACTGAGTAACTCACAAGTTGTATGCATTCTTTCTGGAAATTTATATGATGTTATGTGGCAGATTCGAATTGACTGATAATGCCTACCAATACGTGTTGTTTGTACTGATACTACTATTGTTATGCCTTTTTGGTTATAGTCTGGTTGCAGGATCAGTTGATGTTTCTCAGTGATGAGGGTGGCAATCTCCAGTTGCTTCTACTCGTCTCTTCCTATGGTGGGAGTTGTGTCTTATTTTTTTTTCATTTCTCTTAGCAGCTCTTGTACCTCTTTAGACTAGTTCCTAGTGAAGGGTTTCTGTTATATTTTAAAAAGTATTTGATTGTATTCAAAAGATCTGAGACTGGTTTATGTTATAAAGGCAAATTTAATGTTTTATTATTTACTTCCACGTACCAGTTTTAATGGGTGGTAAGGGTTCTCCTATCTAGGTGGATTAGAGTAGGTGAACACATAATCCGAGTAGTTGGGTCATGACAAATACGTACTACATACGTACATCACTAGACGAGACATATTTTCAAGACGACAAACTATTAATATATAGGACTTGGTTAATTACATTACTCAATGATCGTATATTACCTCATATGTACGTAATACAATGTATTCCACTACTTGGATGTATTATCGATTGGTTAATTAGCTTTTGAATACGTACTATATACATACATCACTAGATGAGACATATATTCAAGATGACAAACTATTAATATATACGACTTGATTAATTACATTACTCAATAATCGCATATTACCTTATATGTACGTAATACAACATATTTCATATTACTTGAATGGATTATCGATTGGTTAATTAGTTTTTGAATATGTACTATATACATACATCGCTACACGAAATATATATTCAAGACGATAAACCATTACTATATAGGACTTGGTTAATTACATTACTCAACGATCGTATCTTACCTCATGCATACATAATACAACGTATTTCACTACTTGAATGGATTATTGATCGGTTAATTAGCTTTTGAATATGTACTATATATGTACATCACTGAACGAGACATATATTCAAGACAACGAACCATTAATATATAGGAGTTGGTTAATTACATTACTCAACAATTGTATATTACCTTATATATATGTAATACAATGTATTTTGTACTACTTGGATGGATTATCGATTAATTAGCTTTTGAATACATACTATATACGTACATCACTAGATGAGACATATACTCAAGATGATAGACCATTAATATATTGTAATGACCCTTTCGGTCATTTCCACGTATACGTCTTCCTTGTACCGTTAGAACTTGTTTGTAGCAGCCCCAAGTCATTTAAGGCTTGTCGGGACTGGTATTTTGGTGTCGGGTCCATTTGTTTGGTCGTATGGTAAGTTTTGAAGTCAAGCAAGTCGGCAAAAGTTATCGTAAGTTTCTTTAATAAATTTTCTGAACTTTGAGTAAAATATCTCAGAGCTTTTCTCTCAATATATAAAGATTTAGAAGTCCTCCAAAATACCAAATCGAAGGTCTATGAGTCTAGTTTCCAACTCACAAACCTCACGTCCAACTGATCTCGGAGTAAAAAGTTATGACTGTTTTACCGCGGACTGTCTGGTAGAAACCGGGTCGCAAACCGGGTCGGATCAAGATCGATTTAAAGCCTCAACTTCACGTTTTAAAACGCCATTTCAGTTCTGAAACAGTGAGAAAACATAAGGGAGGGAGAGTTCTTGAGTATCAAAATCGTGCGATGGTGAATTGCGAACCTAAATTTAAAAATTTGATTAGCATCGCGCGTATATTTGAAAATATTTTATTTTAAAGTTATATTTTTTATTACCTTTTTAAAGTATTCTAATGTGTATAAAAAATACTTTTGTTATGACATATTTGTGTATGTATTTATTTTATAAGGTTTTTATACATTGTATTATTTTAACGGAGATAGTAAATTTAGTTATGTTAAAAATTATTATTATAATATAATAGGTTTTGTTTGAAATAATTTTCTATTAATTATGGTATATTCAAAAAGCTATAGTTATTCTACTATAAATTTACGCAATACCCGAATACATACGAAGCGGAATGAAAATAAGTGTAGTGTTGCTCCACTACACGTGGAGGTGGAGGAAGTGGGCAGCCATTACTAACTTCATTAGGTGGCAGCCATTTGACTAATGTGATGGCTTATACTAGGCTGATTTTTGTTACTTAAATAATAATTAATTTGAAAGCTAAGTTATGCCTTTTTGAGTGGCCATTTACGGTATATGTCAATACATATTCACTAGCAGTTCTTCTTATTTGTTTTCACTTACTTAGAACTTTTGCATACTTTCCACAATACCTATATGTATATACGCATGGTGAAGAGGATTTGGTAGGATCAATGTTTTGATATTTTATTTGATTCTTGAAAGAAAATCAATTATCTACGTCAAGTTATTCAAGCTCGAGTTCGAGTTTGACTTCGTGTTGGAGATTTTTCGGAGAGGTTCAAGCTTGTCATCGGACGACAGGTAGGTTACGGTTTATTTTCCCGAGACTCCGCATATGTAGGATAAAATTGTACTAATGGGCATCCTTGGGTTGGTTTATTAGGTTGGTACCACAGACCTCGACCGCTTTATTCATGTCCGCCTACTTTTGTTCCTCCGTTGCTTGTAGTACTTGCCGATATATTTTATTTACCCTTGTGGTCCTGTGAGGCCTTGTTGACTCTGGAACATAGAGGGTGGGATTTTGGGAATGTCCGCGAGTCCCGGGCATAGAATTATCCTTCTAGGCTGGTTATGCTTGCTGAGTAGCTATGGTCATGTGCAGGGTCGATAGGTTGTTTGTGAGCTGCTGGGCAGCTATTGTGTTTGATCATACCATTTCCATGCATATAAATAGGTTTTATCCATGTTTTACTACGGTTTGGGCTTCGGGCCTACTGACACTATTTTCTAAACCTTGCATGGCCTCGGGGGCCTGTTTTTGATGGAAATGATTTGGAAATGGTTTGATTTAACTTGTGAATATTCCTAGGTAAAAGAAGGTAAAATTATGTTTTAAATCGCCAATTTTATGATTAACGCTAGACTCGGCAGGGCCGCGGTGCTAGTTGAGTTTTCTTGCTACTTGAGATAATTTTAGCCTCGGTCGGACCGAGCACCCGAGATGACTTTCTACTGTTTAGACCTGGTTATGCCCGGGCACCCTTGGAGGGGTTTTTTTTTGAGATATTTCCCTACTACTTTAGTCCTGGACAGGGTCTGGGCATGCATATTCGAGACTGGGTCTCTATCTTGAACCCGGACTTGCTTCCGGATGACATGTTGTGATACTGAGTTTTAGTATGGGGTCAGGGACCTCCATGGACCTTGCCATCTGGGCCTGGGGCTGTGGGCTGCGTGTGCCGGAGGAAGGGTATACGGTGGAGTAGAGGTATACGGGCAGTGTCCTTCCATGAAACCTACCTGCTGGGCCGGATCGGCACCGGAGGAGGTACATACAGAGATACCATTTCACTTGAGATCTTCATGCATCATATCATTCATTGTTTGAGGCTCCACCCTTGTTTGTTGTTTGTTGATTGTACGCTCCGGTAGTATGGGATGCCGGAGGGTTTGTTTTCACTTGTTTGTGTTCCTCGGTTGTTTGTGCGGCTGGGTGACTGTAGGTAGACTCTGGCTATTTACTTGTAGAATTGTTCCTTGTTACGGTTAATTATGAAATTGGTTACTGCTAGACTGTTAGTTTCTGGATTTGAGATTGATATGATTAGTTGGGCTTGATTCATGTCTCTAAGCATGCCTATCATTACTCTTTCTCTCTTCTTCTTACACTTGAGGTTACCGGTATACCGTCCATTTCGTAAACTTATTATGTATACATTGTTATTGCAAGGACCCCAGGTGCGTTGTTTCTTACTTTCACCTGTGCCTATGGTGTATATATTTTGCTTGTTGGCCTCACATGTGGTTCTGTTGACTTCCCTCTGGGCTAGTTCCTGTGTACCCTTTCATTGATTTCTGCGACTACTTGCTTCTGTTCTGTCTGTTACTACGCTTTTATCTTATTTGTGCCCAGTCGGCCTATGATACCTACTGGGTACCTTATGCTTCGCATTTGGTGCTCACCCTACCCCCTGCATCTTTGGGTGCAGATCCTAGCGTGGGCCATCGCCGTTAGATCGCTGTGATTCGTGCTTGGAGATCGGTTGGGGATTACTTCAGACTGAGGGTGAGCTCTTGGCGATCGGAGCTTAGCTTTAGTTTATCTTTTGCTTCATGTACTCTATTACCATTCAGAGACATCTGTATATATTGTTTTGGATCGTTCGCACTCCATGTATGTAGTTTTGGCTCTATACTATGATACCAGGTCTTGGGGTTTGGTTTAGTTTCCGCATATGTATATATATACTCCTGTTATCTATTCTCCTCATCTTACTCCCTTACTTTTGCTTATTAAACTATCCTTCCGCTTATTTGTTAGATAGTAGCCCATTACTAACTGTCCTGGGCTACGGGAATTGGTTCGCCTACTGGGGGGTTGTAGGTGCCATCATGACCGAGAAATCGGGTCGTGACATATATAGGACTTGGTTAATTATTACTGAAACATCATATATTACCTCATATATACGTAATACAACGAATACCATACTACTTGGATAGATTATCGATTGGTTAATTAGATTTTGAATACGTACTATATATGTACATCGCTACACGAAATATATATTTAAGACGATAGACCATTAATATATAAGACTTGGTTAATTACATTACTCAACGATCGTATATATATTACCTCATATGTATGTAATACAATGTATTTCATACTACTTGAATGAATTATTGATCGGTTAATTAGCTTTTGGATACGTACATCACTAGACAAAATATATATTCAAGACAACAGACCATTAATATATAAGACTTGGTTAATTACATTACTCAACAATCGTATATGTATGTAATACAACATATTTTATATTATTGCTATGTTAGTAAATAATAATATATATAAAAAATAATTAAAGAAAATTGACCTTCAGAGGTCAGTTTTATAAAATAATATATATTTTAAAAATCGACCTCATGAGGTTGGTTTTATTACAATATATAAAAATAAAACCGACCAACTGTGGTCGTTTATTTTTATTATTGATGGATTTTTCAATAATAAAATTATATATTGTATATTATATAACAAAATTATATTTATATTTATATTTATATTTATATTATGAATTTTAAAATGATATATATTATATATTTTTCTTTTTTTTAAACTATAACCGACCTAATGTAATCGGTTTTACCACTTATATTTTTCTCTAGAAATATTCCAACCTTTCATGGTCAAAATATAATTTTCTCAGAATTTTCTTTTAAGATAATCGATCATATTTGGTCGATTTTGTTCTTAAAATAATAAAAAAAAATCACATTAAAATCGATCACATTTGGTCGAAAAATTACTGACCACGAATTTGTGGTCTATTTTCTGTGGTGGATTTTTCTGTTCTTTTAAGTAGTGTTATGTCATATATCATGTGATTCGTACAACCATGGTCAATCATCCAAAAATTAAATTTTTTGATTGAAAAACATGTTTCCACAAATAAATGATATTTTTCTTCTTCATTCACAACTTGGCCATGTGCTTTATATTTTTGAGATTTGCTTTTACAAATCATAACTTCATAATTAGACTGGTTGTAGATATTGCAATGTGCATCTAACCTCTTTCAATATTTAAATGAAAGACGGCCTTTTTTGCCACAATGTTGATAAGATGGATAATTTTTCTTTGAATTATTACCCTTGCTTCGAGTCTTGTGATTCACTGTCAAGACTCCTCCAACCATATCATCTTGCCTCATAAGTCTTCTTTGCTCTTATGACTACAATGTGTTTAGCAATTTTTCCAAGATAATCTTGAACAATTTTTTTATTTTTTTCAAGATGATTATTGATACTTTATATCTTTCAGGCAGTGTTATAAGAATTTTTTCAACAAATCTTGAATCATTAAATTTAGTGTCAAGTAATCTTACCTTATTAACAATATCAAAAAGTCAAGCTGAGTACTTTTTTTGTAATTATCTTATGGTATTATGGTTTACGAAAAATTACTGAAACAGATTCGCTCTCTAGATTGGAAGGCTAATATAGTAGTAAAACATTAGCTCAAGAAATGTCACCACTTTCACATCCTAAAATCTACTTAAGAAATTAAAAAATTGAGTCTGAAGTCTAAATGACATCTGAAAATTAAAAAGTGATTGAAATAGAATGTGATTTAAAAGGGACAAAAAGTATCAACAGTGCACAAATTTGTACGCTATACAAGAAAAATTAATGTCCCTCAGTAAAATTTTGTTACCCAATTTTTTTTTTAAAAAAACTAATAAAAAAGTTATATAACGCACTAAAATAGAGCTATGCAAACTTTCTTTTTTGCTCATTAGCAAGTGCACTTTGTGCACATAAAGCCATTGCAACTATTCTTTTTTAAGTGTGCCACTACATTTTTTTATTTTTTTGCAGTTGTTTAAATTTGTGTCTAGTATATTTTTAAGATAATTAAAATATAAAATTCAACTTATGCTTAAGAAAAATTATTTTCTCTCCATATCAATTTAAGTGTTTTACATTTTTCTAGAAAAATAATTATAATCATTTATTTTCTAGAATTCTAAAAATACAAGACATAGTTATGTTAACAAAAAATAATGTCTCATTCATATTAGGTGTCTTATTTCTTTTTTAAAAATAATTATAATTATTTTTAACAGAACTGAAAATGTAAGATTTCACTTATGCTTAAGAAAAATGATTTTCCATTCGTATCAACTTAAGTATCTTACATTTTTTTGTAAGACAATCAAAAATATAATACTTAGCTAATACAACAACAATATACCCAGTATGTTCCCACACAGTGAGGTCTGGGGAGGATAGAGTGTACGCAGTCAGTACCACTATCTCAAAAGTGAGGTAGAGAGGTTGTTTCCAATAGACCCCCGGCTCAAGGTAAAACAAGAAACTAACATAGTATAAAAATAAGAAACAATATGTAGCACCAAAATAACAGATAGTAACATAAGCAAGACTACCACAAAATAATACTACAACCTACCTGGAATAACAAATGTGACAAAATACCAAGAACTAAATAATAAAGCGTAGCACGATGACTACTAGCACGGACCTCAAAATAAAATACCCTTTTCTACTAACATGGGGGCATTCCTTTCTACTAACCTTCTACCCTAATTCGCATCCTCCACACCTTCTTATCTAGGGTCATGTCCTCGATAAGTTGTAACTGCTTCATATCATGTCTAATCACCTCCTTCCAATACTTCTTTGGTCTACCTCTACCTCGCCTGAAATCATCCATACCCAACTTCTCACACCTTCGTACTGAGGCATCCATGCCCTTCCTCATCACATGCCCGAACCATCATAACCCCGCTTTTCACAACTTGACATCCACCGAAGTCACTCCCACCTTGTCCCGGATAATCTCATTTCTAGTCTTATCTCTCCTAGTAAAACTGCACATTCATCGCAACATCTTCATCTCCACAAGCTTCATCTTTTGGATATGAAAGTTCTTGATTGACCAACACTCCACTCCATACAACATAGTTGGTCTAACCGCCGCTCTGTAGAACTTGGTTTTAAGTTTAGGAGGCACCTTCTTATCACACAAGACTCCGGATACGAGCCTCCATTTCATCCACCCAACACCAATACAGTGAGTGATATCCTCATCGATCTTCCCATTTTCCTAGATCATGGACCCGAGATACTTGAAATTATATTTCTTCGGAATGACCTGAGTATCAAGCTTCACTATCAAGTTTGCCTCCTGCATCACCTGACTAAACTTGCACTCTAAATATTCTGTCTTGGTCCTGTTCAACCTAAACCCTTTAGACTCTATGGTCTGTCTCCAAACCTTCAACTTAGCATTAACTCCTCCTCGGGTTTATCAATCAAAACTACATCATCCGAAAATAACATACACCATATCACCTCATCTTGAATTTGGCGCGTCAAAATATCCATCACCAAGGCAAATAAAAAAGGACTAAGTGTCGATCTTTGGTGCAACCCCATCAAAATGGGAAAGTGCTACGAGTCTCCCCCAACAGTTCTTACTCGAGTCTTGGCTCCATCATACATATCCTTAATTGATCTAGTGTATGCAACAGGGACACCTCTAGCCTCTAAGCACTTCCATAGAACCTCTCTGGGGACTTTGTTGTAAGCTTTATCTAGTTCGATGAACACCATGTGCAAATATTTTTTCCGCTCCCTATACTGCTTCACCAGCCTCCTTACAAGATGAATGACTTCTATAGTCGAGCTTTCTGGAATGAAACCGAACTGATTCTCGAAAATAGTCACGATCCTCCTCAACTCCACCACCCTTTCCCAAACCTTCATAGTGTGACTTAGCAACTTGATACCCCTATAATTGTTGCAACTCTGGATGTTACCCTTGTTTTTATACAAAGGAATCATCGTACTCCACCTCAAACTTCTGGCATCTTCGTCATCCAGAAAATGGCATTAAATAACTCAGTCAAGTACTTCATACCTGCCCTGCCAATGCTCTTTCAAAAGTCCATCGGGATCTCATCTGGCCCGGTCGCTCTGCCCCTACACATTTTACAAATAGCATCCTTAACCTCCTCAATCTTTATATGCCTACAATAACCATAATCGAAACACCTCTCTAAGTGCTCCAAGTCCCCTAGCACAATGTCTTTGTCCCCTACTTCGTTCAAGAGCTTATGGAAGCATGATTGTCATCTCCTCCTAATGAGTACCTCTTACACCAGTACTTTGCCATCCTCCCCATTGATGCACTTCACTTGGTCAAGATCACGGGCCCTCCGCTCTTTAGCCTTGGCTAACATGTATAACTTCTTATCCCCGTCTTTAGCTTCTAACTCTGCATACAAGCTTTTGAAAGCCGTTGTTTTAGCCGTTGTAACCTTATACTCCTTCTTATTCTTCCTCCTCTATTCCTCGGTTGTACTTACCACCAACTTTGCGTAAGCACCCTTCTTTGCCTCCACCTTCCCTTGAACTTTCTTATTCCATCACTAATCCCCTCGACGCCTACCAGATCGACCTCTCGACATGCCCAACATCTCCCTAGTCGTCTCACTAATGCAACTGGCAGTCTGATCCCACATCCTGTCAGTGTCCCCCTTACTCCCCTTAGTCATTAACTTCCCTAACTCCAGGGCACTGACCATAGTCAAGCTACCCCATTTGATCCTAGGTCGATCATCCACCACCCTCTTTGTCCTCTTGTTCTTGATCTCCAAATCGATCACCAAAAACTTATGTTGGGCCAAAAGATTCTCACTTAGGATAACCTTACAGTCTTTACAAAGACCTTTATCTCCCTTCCTATGGAGCAAAAAGTCCATCTGAGTTTTGGCTACTGAACTACGAAAGGTAATCAAATGCTCTTCCTTCTTGGGGAAGCTTGAAATCACTAACATCAACCCAAAGGCTCTGGCAAAATCTACAAGTGAATCTTATCCTTCATTCCTCTCCCTGAAACCAAAGCCTCCATGCACATCGTCATAACCCCTCGGTGATGAACTGATGTGCCATTGAAATCTCCTCCTACGAAAAGCTTCTCGGTGCTAGGCATACCTCTCACAACTCATCTAAAACCTCCCCAAAGCTCTTATTTTCCTCCTCGTCCAAGCCCACTTGCGGTGCGTAAGCACTAATAATATTCCAAATAGACCCTTCAAAGACCAACTTAATCAACATCATCCTATCATTAACCCTCCTAACCTCAATCACGTGATCCTTAACCTCGTCATCTACTAAGATCCCTACCCCATTCATATTCCTCACGTTGCCAGAGTACCACAACTTATACTCGTGCACATCTCGCGCCTTAGTACCTATCTATTTGGTCTCTTGGACACAAGCTATATTAATTCTCCTCCTCCTTAGAATCTTCACTAGTTCAATAGACTTTTCCTATAAAGTCCCTATGTTCCAAGACCCCATTCTCAACCTAGAGATACCCTTAACCCACTTACCCCTTCTACCTCCTGCACCCGCCCCCAACCCCGACCCTATCCCTGACCCTAACCTCGATCCCGATCCCGACCTCGGCCCTGACCAAAGACATGACCCAAGTCTACCATCATCCACTAAAGTCACTAAAGAAAAGTACAAGCAAATCAAGGATAAACGAACCTCTCTAACAAACCTACAATACAACTATAGTACAGGAAATGCAAACAAGATGAGGCAAAAATACACGATAATCAAAAACGAAAACAATCAAGGACTACAATCTAAACACAACTAGCCAACAGTCAACAATCAATGGCCAAAAAGCAACAAATTTCAATCTAGAAATTCGACCAAAAACGTAATAAAGTCGGGAAAAATAAAGATTTAGGGGTCAAAATCACCGAGACTAAGCTTGGAGAATCAAAGGCCGAATTTCTTGCTCGATTTGGTAGATTTTGATAAATTTTAGTGCTGAAATTGATCTCCGAAATTGGATCACCTGTGTCTTGCTCCCAATATGACATTCCAGATGATAATAAAAGAAAATAGAAGCTGGAACGAAAAGGGAAGAAAGAAAAGGAAAGGAAAGAAAACAGCGAAAGAAATCAATGGGTTCGCCGGAAAGCCACCGGAGAACAGATTTATGATTAGACCGGTGAGATGAGATAGTACGCCGGAGAAGCCTTCAGATTCGGACCGTTCTGGGCAGATCTACGCCTTCTAGCTCTTGCCAGGGTAACGACGGTAGTGGTGCCAGACGTTCACCGAAGTAATGGCGGTAGTCGATTTCCGGGAAGAAACCAGTACAAGCGATCGATTTTGCCAGAGAAAGAGAAGTTTGCCGGAGGAAGAGAACGGTAAAGTTTGCCGGATAAAGATGTCGAGATAAGTTTGCCGAAAAAGATATAGAGAGAAAATGGATGAAATTCAATTTGGGGATATTGGTTCAAATAATAACAATTCACTGATCCACACACTAGATCATAAGCTGGGGCTGACTGGAACACGTTCAAACTCCCTCCTGCCTCTTCGTTGGATCCACAGAACCAATTTGAAACACAACTCCATAATACTTAACTTATAATTAGAAAAAAAATTTATCCCCTTCATATCAATTTAAGTGTCTTATTTTTCTTTAAAGAAAAAAGTTAATTGAAGTTAAATTTCTTATTACAAAATTAGAAAAGAAAAGTTAAAACATTTATCATGAAAAACTTGAGTTAAGTTAAGTTCTTCGCACAAATTTTTAAGAACCATATATGCTTATGCTTCTCATTGTTATAGATGAGAACTTTATCAAAGGCATGAATGTAGTCCCAATATATAAAATTCATGGACACTTTATTCAGGCTTATCTGCCTTTCTTTCATTGTGGATATACTCCAATCTTCAACAGATATATTCTGTTTAACTATCATTTTGGAGAAGTTATAAACGTTCTCGCTGGTGTTGTATCCTGAGAAATGCTGGAATTCGGCACTTCCTGTACTTATTAGGATTGTCTCATAATAAGATCGGGTTTTGTATGATTCACCCGGAAAATATAATCCGTTGATTAAATACCTTTGGAATATCTTCCAAGGTTCTTCTTTTCTCTGAATATCAGAGTTTCTAGGAGAAATATCATTTCTCTCTTTGATACTTTTTCGTAGGATTTGGTATCATCAACCTCTTCCTTTGCTACAGATGCAAAAGTATTGTTTTGCTTTTGAGATAAATACTCCTGTAGTTGTGCATATAATGTATCATTTGCTGGAATATCTTCCAGGTGTATTGATGATGAACTTGTATTCTGAGTATCTTTCGTGTTCATCAGCCTAAGTCCATATTTTTGTATTACTGGAGAATGGGATGAGGATCTGTATGACGATCCTGATGATACTGTGTGTTGTGGGGACAATCGTCCCCTTCCTCTATTTCCTCTGCCTCTAGCCTTGGTTACCCAAGGAGGGTCCATCCTGCAAACGAAACACTTTAGTTTATTCGTATGTATCATAATTATCATAGAAATATCTTTCTTCTTCCAGATTGATGATTTCTTCATAGAACAAGACGTCCATTATCATGCCGTCTATAATCCTCCATATAATTAGTTCTTGTACATCTCTATTAAGAGGAACTATCTTTAAGATTGTGATTAGGGTTTTTTCAGTAAAGAAAAGGGCTAGATAACTCATTGTGAAAGATATTCTCTAGATAAGAAGTCTGGGAGAGAGTTATCGCTTCCCTTTTTATAATGAATCTTGAAATCAAATGGAGCTAGTTAAGCTTGACATCTAGAGAACATTAGTTTTGGTGCGTCATGTTTGAAATCTTTATCAAACATATATTTCACTGATTGAGCATCTGTTTTTATTAAAAACTTTTGATTGTATAAATCATCTTGGAATTTTAAAAAACATTTAACTATGGTTAACATCTCGTGTGCTATCTTAGCATATTTTTTCTGAGCATCGCTCCACTTTCCCGAATGAAATTGAATCAAATATTCATTCTTATCATTTGGGTTGATTTGTTTTAAAATCCCTCCATAGCCGATGTTGGATGCATCGGTCTCTATAATTTTTTGCCAGGTTGGGTTAGCAAGAGTTAGACAAGGCAAAGTTTTAACTCGGAGTTTGATATTTCTTACTAAGTCGGTGAGACTAGTAGTCCAAGGTTTTTTCTGATCCTTTTTAAGCCTATCATACAGAGGGGCTAAATCTCTTGATAGATTTTTATAAAAGGGGGAAATATAGTTTAAACTCCCCAAGAACCTCTGAAGCTGGGTTCTGTCTGTGATAACATCAGGAAATTTTGAAGCAAAATCAATAGATCTCTGAATAGGAGTTACTTTGCCTTGACAAATAAGATGTCCTAGAAATAGGACATTAATTTAAAAAAGACTCATTTTTAGTTTAGAAATCATCAAACCATTTTGTATCACAATTTTCTTAAACACGTCTAGGTGTTTAATATGAGTTTCCAAAGTTTTTGAATATATCAAAATATCATCAATATAGACTATGATGAAGTCTAAATAGGGATTGAAAATATCATTCATAATTTTCTGAAATTCTGAAGGAATATTTTTTAGACCGAATGGCATAACATTCCATTCGTATTGTCCAAACGAAATGTTAAAAGTTGTTCTATAAGAATGCTCTTTGAAAATTTGTATCTGCCAATATCCTGACTTTAAATCAAACTTTGAAAAGATGTTAGCATCATATAATCTTGATAATAAATCCTTCTTATTTGGAATAGGATACCGAATTCATTTAAGATGTTTATTTAAATGTTTATAATTTATTACTAACTTTGGTACGCCATGTTCTTTTTCAGCAGCATTATTAACATAAAAGGCAGTACAAGACCAAGGAGATTTGGAAGGTTTTACTAAACCCTTTTGTAACAACATATCTATTTCTCTTTTGCAGAATTCAACCAATTCGGCGTTCATCTGGCAGGGACGAGATTTGGTAGGAATATTATCCTCAGAGAAGCTTTCTTCATATGGAAGGGTCACAATATGTTTTTTTCGATTCCAAAAAGCACTAGGATGATCAGCACAAATATCAACGGCTATCTTCTCAGAAATCAGTTTTATTTTTTCTTGTACTTTGGTGGATTTCAAAGTATCAAATATATTTAGACTAAATAATTTCAATTGAAAAGAATTAATATGCTTTTGTTTCATATTAATTAATGCATTTATATCACGAGAAACAGGATTAGTGACAAAAGTATAACTGATGTTTTGTCCTTTGTAAGTAGCACAAAAACATTTAGTCGTTATACTAGTAAAAGGATAAATTGCATTTATGAAAGGGGTTCCGAGTATAATCAGAGGGTATAACTGATTTTTCACTAAGAAAAAGAAGTGAGGAATACACACTTTATTCTGGCAAATTCGCGTGTTAGGCAATTTGTATTTTATATCCAAAGCATGACCTGAAGCAGATCTGACCATATGAGTTATTTTTTCAAAATATTTTGTTGGCACAACACCTTCTTGAATACAACTTACGTCGGCACCGCTATCAATCATAGCTACCTCAGTTATAGAAAAAGTATTATCAATTAAAATGGTGCATTTAACATACCATTTGTGGGCGGTAACAATTTGCATCATTCCCAAAAACATGTTTTGTTTATTATCAGTAATGATAGGTTTTGCCAAAGTATTATCTTCAACAATACCTTTACCTTTGCTATCAGCTGCCTCAATTTGAGTAAGACGGTGATCACATATAATCTGGTTTTGCTTAAGCGTCTTGATTTCTTTTTTAAAATTTTCAATTTCTCCTTTTAAATCATCAAAAGAAGTATCTCGTATAACAACAAGTTGCCTGGAAAGTCTATTATTAACTTCAGATAAAGAATATGGTGCAGCATAATCTAATTCAAAATCATTTTTTTGATCCAAAAGAGTTCGAGGAACTGACTTTGTTATTAGCAGCCAGTTGAATGATTTTTTCTCATAGATTATTATAGGTTACTTCTTTTAGTAATTCTATCACATTATCAGAAGTAATGGTAAGCATGTTCATATCTTCAAATTGAGATTGTAATTTATAAAATTCATCATTTTCATAATGTCACATATCGCCTTGGCATTTACAAGCCTCTGCAGTGGTTGTCTGGTTATTTCCATGAGATTTTGGTTGATCTATCTCCTCCTGTGAACTAGAATCAGAATCATAATCTGACTCAGAGCTTGGGGTGTATAAAAAGTTGTATATCTTGTCATGAATATCTTCATCTAGTTCTAAGGCTTTAAGCTTTTCAAGCCTACAATTGGGTGCTATGTGTCCAAATTTTCCACACTTATAGCACTTGATCTTTACGAGATCACGCCTAGACCTATTTTTTGTAAATCTATGAGATTTACGATGAACTTTTCGCTCTTCTCTTTCTTCCCTAGACCCTAGATCTCTTCTTTCGATAACGATTATCAGATATTCTCTTTGTATCAATTTAAGTGTCTTATATATTTTTTTGGAAAAATAATCATAATTATTTATTTTCTAAGAAAATTAAAAATATAAGACTTAGCTTATGCTAACGATAAATAATATCCCCTTCATATCAGTTAAATGTCTTACTTTTTTTAAAATAATAATTATAATAATTTAATTATTTTTTAGGCAAGAGAAAGTATAAGATCTTGCTTATGCTTAAGAAAAATAATTTCCTTTTTGTATCAATTTAAGTGTCTTTCTTTTTATAAGACTTATATCAAAATAAATCCATCAATTAAGGGGGAGCAATATAATTTAATTGTAAACTAAAGGAAATAAATAAGCATACATTGCTGAAAATTGTTGAAGCTAATTTTAATTCAATTTCTATTTTTGGATACTATAGGATCAAGTACATTAAAGTCAAGAAAGGCGGCTATGAATCATGAATAAAAATGTTTCTCAAGTCCAGCACGAGTCTTGACTTTGAATTTTCAAATGAAAGCTATACCACCCAAATGTATATATAATACTCTCTCCGTCCATTTTATGTGGCATACTTTAATTTGGTACGACATTTAAGAAAATAAAGAAAACTTTTAAAATTTGTGGTCTAAAATAATCTTTGAACATTTGTGTGGTTGTAAATCATTTCATTAAGGATAAAAGGGGAATTTTAAAGTTAAAATTATTCTAATTATAGAAAGATAACATTCTTTTTGGGACAGACTAAAAAAGAAAGTATGTCACAGGGACAGATGGAGTAATATATATCCTTTTACTTTGAATTTTCATTTTTATGTTTACTCATGTATAAACTACAACACACAAATGTGTAAATGAATATACCTTTACTCTAATTGCCCAGCATCATGCGTTACTAATCCATTCAATTCGTTTTCTTTTTTAAAATTATATACCGGAAACAGAAAACGATGGAATTAATTTAGTTCCGAGCCCAACAGTAAAATTGTGTTTCTCTAAGGATTTAGTCCTCTCACAATTGTCTAAGATTTAGATTAATTCCTCCCAGAATTGAACGAAACGCTATTCTGCAATGCTGACAATAGAAATTACAGAATTTAGCGAACTCAACAAATGGCAATATATCACACTTAGACACTTACGGTTTCTTTTGAAAAACAATGCACAAAAAGGGGAAGAAGAAGACGATATTTGTAGAGAATGTTTCAGTATTTTAAATGAGGTGAAACTTTTGAAAATTTATAGCTAACCATTGGAGAATGAATAGGTGCAAACATGCATGTTCGTGAAAAAAGTGACTGGTGCATTGCTTTGATTGGAAGCTTCCAAATGGTATACAGCCTTGTGATTTGGACATTGATGAGCACTTTGGGTTAGCAAAAAGCAGAGAAATATTTAATGACTATTCCTACTTATAGACTAAACGATGCTTAATCTCAAACGACTCAATATGGTGCAATAATCAATTAAGGGCTGAAATATTTGGCCTTAATCAAATATAAACCTGCGCAATGAAAACCATTTATTTTCTGATTTATTGGTTGTGGAATCTCTTAGGGGTTGTTTGGTGAGAGGTATAAGGTACAATAATCCCGGGATAAAATGCAGAATTATTTTATCCTGCGTTTGGTTTGAGGTATTAGTTAGTCCCGAAATTATTTTTCCCACCATTTATACTATAGTGATGAGATAAGTTATCCCATATACACGATGGGATAGTTAATCATGAAATTAGTTATCTCGGGATAACTTGTTCCCAACCAAACGACCCCTCATAGTACTAAAAAAGTGGCTACTGGATATTGAGCACAGAAGTTTACTAAAACTCATTCATTTCTTTAATTTATTTCCCTCTTTTATTGACTTTTTCTACATACAATTCTGTTGTATTTACCCTTCTAAAAGATGTACTTGGCATGACTTTTAAAATAAATTAGTCCACAGTCCACACCAAACACACCCTAATAGTGCATCCAGTAGCCATTATATAATTCAGATCTCTGGAGCCTTTCCATTAGAGCTCTTTTAGAAGCTAGAAAAGTCAGTAAGTATTAGGCATGGCTTTAATATGGGCAACACTAGTTGTTGTTTCTATTGTGTATGCCTTGTATGAGCTGCTAAATATCCAGAAAAGAAAAAAGTTTCCTCCAGGTCCAAGGGGGCTTCCCATTCTAGGACATCTTCATTTGTTAGGGAAAAACCCACACCAAAATTTACAGAAACTGGCCAAGAAACATGGTCCAATTATGTATATGCGATTAGGACCAGTGCATACATTTGTTGCCTCGTCTGCTGATTTAGCCGAGAAAGTCCTCAAGACACATGGTCATATCTTTGCTAGTAGGCCTCATAACGAGGCAGCTCATTATTTGGCATATGGCAAGAAGGATATGATATTTGCAAAGTATGGACCATATTGGCGCAACATGCGCAAATTGTGCACTCTGCACCTTTTCACTAATCAGAAGATCAATTCATTTCAATCCACGAGAACGCAAGAAGTTGAGCTTCTGATCAAATCACTTAAAAATGAAGCTCGTGATCGCCTTGTTGTTGATCTTAGCGCAACAGTTGCGTCCTTGAGTGCTGAATTGATTTGCTTGATGGTGTTTGGAAAGAAGTACACGGATGAAGATTTGGACAAGAGGGGATTCAAAGCTGTACTTGCTGAGGTTGTGCATTTAGCCGCAACACCAAATCTTGGAGAGTTTTTCCCCTTCCTTGGTGTAATTGATCTCCAGGGACTCACTCGCCAGCTCAAGGATCTTTCAAAGGTGTTTGATGAGTTTCTTGAGAAGATTATCGATGAACATGTCCAGTCTCATGACCAGAAGCAATACAAAGACGTTGTGGACACCATGTTGGACATTATGCAATCAGGAGAAGCGGAATTTCAGTTTGACCGTATCCATATAAAAGCTGTCCTCTTCGTACGTTATTTCATCCCATTTATATACTTCTAATATTATAAGCTCATCATACGATTAAATTTGTTCGTACTAATTTCCCCTGTTTGCTTTTCTATAAAAGGACATGATTATTGCAGGAATTGACACTTCAGCATCAGCAATAGATTGGATACTAACAGAGCTTCTTAGGCACCCTCATGTGATGAAGAAACTCCAAAAAGAGTTAGAACAAGTGGTAGGCCTTGAAAGAATGGTAAAAGAGTCAGACTTGGAGAATTTGAAGTACTTAGACATGGTTGTGAAAGAGGGCATGAGGCTGCATTCCGTAGTGCCAGTAGCGCAACGTGAGGCAAGCGAAGATTGTGTAGTTGATGGCTTCCACATACAAAAGGGATCCCGATTCATGATAAATTATTATGCAATTCAGAGGGATCCAAATGTTTGGTCTGAGCCTGAGAAGTTTTTGCCGGAGAGGTTTGTTGGGAGCAGTGTAGATATTCGTGGACACGACTTCCAACTTTTACCATTTAGCTCTGGCAGAAGAAGCTGCCCTGCAGTGCAGTTGGGGATTATCATTGTCCGCCTTGCGGTGGCACAACTGGTGCATTGCTTTGATTGGGAGCTTCCAAATGATATGCAGCCTTGTGATTTGGACCTTGATGAGCATTTTGGGGTAGTAACATCCAAAGAAAAGCATTTAATGGCCATTCCTACTTATAGACTAAACGAATGCTGAAAATAAGATTTTTACTTTTAGAAAATTCCAACCTCATCTGGGGTTCTACTTTTATGATTTTTGTTATTGTTGTGTGCTTCACCTGGTATTCTGCAAATACTGCAATGAATAATACATCGATCCATGCCTAATTAGACTGATATATTTCCTATTGTCTGACTATATATACAGTTCAAAGTTATCTTAACACTTCAAAGTTAAAAGTTGCACATCTATATCTATATATATTAGCACTAAGGGTAATAGTCTAGTGGTTAATAAAGTGGGTGAAAATCATAAAATCTTCGGTTCAAATCCCAGTAGAGACAAAAATACTAGGTGATTTCTTCCTAGCTATCTTAGTCTTGGTGGATACAGTTATCTAGTATATGTTACTAACGGAAGTGACAGGTATCCCGTGAGCTTAATTGAGGTGCGTCAAAATTGGCTCGGACACCACGGTTATAAAAAAAATAAACTCATTAAGCCAAGTGACGCCATAAAAATAAGCCACTTGGTGGTGTATAGTGTTACTCTAATATTGATAGAAGCCTTCTTTTTTTAAATCTAATTAGCCAAACACAAAAGCTACTATCTTTTTGAAAAGAAAAAAAAAGGACGCTTCAAAATGAGTAGATTTTGAAAGTTTAGCCAAACAGGTTATAAAAAACCAAACTACTACCTTTTTAATAAAACTTTTGAATTTAAAATTGATAACTTTCGAATTTGGATTGAATTTTAAATTTTGAAATTGAGAATGATTAATTAGTTTTAGAAGGGTTGCAAAGTGTCCACAACCACGATTAACTACTACTAACTGCTACATTAAAATACAAATTTAAACGAGGGAAAACAAGCAGTATCACTATTACCACAAAACAAAGGGCCAAATAGAGGTAAAATTAAGACATAAAGGCGGAGGAAAAAGAGGGGGGAAAAGAAGATAAAAATCGTGCGCATTCATGGCTGGTCATGGCTGGCAGCAGCGTCGGGTCATGGGAAATAACAGACAAATATATTGGCAATCTAGTTAAGGAGTTTTTTTTATTTTTATTAATAACTTAGAGATATATATTTATAGTTTCGACAATAGAGAGTTGCTCAGATTACAAGTATCTTTTACTTTCAACTTGATAGTTGTGAGTTCGAGTCACCAAGGAAGCAAAAGGGGTGAAAACTTTTTATGTTGTCAATTTATCTGCAAAATCAAATTACAATGAAATCCTAAGAATTAGTTGCTGATAAATTGAATTTCTGCAAAAGATTTTTTTTTTGGAAATAATGCAACTATCTATTTTATTTTTGTAATATTTTGAGATATATTTTCAACCCTCCTTGAATCACGAATTGTAGACTGTAGTCTTGGCTAGAATTCATCTCGTGAATAAATGTGTCAATTCATCTTTGATCTTGCAAAAGTTGTGTTCATCTTCTGTTGGATTAAATGAGAAGTTTTTACCTCTCATTTTAACTCATACAATCTTTTGCTAATTGACATCAAAGATTCAACAATACTTTTCTTCAAACAACAATTTAATTTTTTTTCATTAGTTGACCAACACTCCATAGATATTGATCAATGTTAGGCACGTAAAAAACATCTAAAATTATTATTGTACTTGAACTTATTTTGATTGCAATGCTCCCTTTTTCTTTTGCCGGAATATAATCACCATTTTTGATTTTGTATTTCTTATTTTCTACGGACATGAACTCTTTTAAAAAAATTATGGCATATGTCATTTGCTTTGTACAATCAATGTCAACATCCAAAAATTAAATTTCTTGATTGAGAAATATGTTGCCACAAATAAGTGATATTCTTCTTCTTTATTTGCAATTTGGGCATCTGATTCACATTTTTTAGATTTGTTTTTGTAAATCATAGCTTCATGATTAGATTGATTGCAGATATTGCACTATGCATCTACTCTCTTCCAACATTTAAAGGGGAGATGACCTTTTTTGTCACAGTACTAAAAAAATGGGTATGTTTACTTTGAATTATTACCCTTACTTTGAGTTTTGTGGTTGACTGCCAAGACTCCTTCAATCATACCATCTTGTCTCATAAGTTTTCTTTGCTCTTGTGTCCGCAATATATTTAGCAGTTATTTCAAGGTAATCTTGGACATATCTTTTATATTTTTCAAGGTGATTATGAATGCTTCATATCTTTCAGGCAACTTTACAAGAACTTTTTCAACAATTCTTGAATATTTAAATTTTGTTTCAAGTAATCTTACCTTGTTAACAATATCAAAAAGTTGAGTTGAGTGCTTTTTGACAGTCTTGGATTCTTTCATCTTTTGCAACTCGAATTTTCTTATTAAATTCAGCATCTTCATGTCGCGTATTCTTTTATCTTATGTATATTCTTTCTTAAAAAATTCTAAAAATTTATTTTGTTGATTTCAGAGCTATAACTCTCGTGAAGTTGTTGCAGACAGACTAATAAAAAAAGTTGCTTTTCGCCTTTAATTTTCTGAGTTTTTTCCTTTTGACTTTTGATTTAGATCACGGTAAAATTATTGGGTAGCAGAAAAACATCATAATCTTCTTCAACAACTACCTCTCAAAAATCTAAAAACTCATGATAGTCTTCATTCTTACTATCCAAAACTAGTAATTCTCATCATTAAGATAGGGAGAGCTATTTAAGAAAAGTTGGTTATCATAATACTCATAAATTTCATAAGAAAATGACTTTTAGGCCTCATTTATTTACACTTAATGAAGGTTTGAATCTTAATCATTTAAATTCAACTTATTAAGTGCATTTGTTTTTAAGGTCTGAATCTTAATCATTCATATTCAGCTCATTAAATGCATTTATTTTATTTTCTTATAAAACATCTTAATGAGTCTTAATGAGTCGGAACAAATTAAATCTATAACAAAGTCTTAACAATAACACACCATTCAGACTCTTTTAAAATAATATGCGTTATTTCAGAAAAGTTTCACTCCTCTCCGCTTCTCTTCTGCAAAGTTTCACTTAAAATCAATATGTAATGTAATGATGATTAAATGAAATGCAAATACATATGCACTTACCAATAATCTATATACAACTACTTTATATGTCGGATGGTCAGGACTTATGGGGAACTCATAAAATTCATATACATACCCCATACTGGACAACACTAAAAGAATGTCCTGAATGAAACACCCTGTATCGAATAAGTTTTATATACCGTGAAAACTTTAGGTAACCCTATAGAAGAATTTATCCTTTCACTTCCTTAATGTCAATGTGCATGAGAAGTTATGCCAACACAACAAATTCTATACCGAATTTAATCTTCAAGATAGACAATCACTATAACTCCAAATTATTTAACAATGTGAGCAAGGAAGTGAAAAAATGACCAAATAAGCATCTCATATATGGGCCTTCAGCCAAAATCAGTTTATTGATATATCAAGTGAACAACAAAAGTGTGAACCAAGTCAATAAGCTACAAATCATGCTCATATAAACACAAAAATCATCAATCAAGAAGAAAGTTCTCATTTTTATACCCCTAACATGTTATCGGTATCCGCATAAATGCTCGTCATCTCATCTATATGGGACTCACTTGATCCATTACCATTTAATTCAGTCAAACAATACCTATACACTTCATAAAGAGTCAAATAAAGTCTCAATTTGTCTTAGTTAGAGCCTAAAAAGTCAAATTACATGTTTGGCCTTTCACAAAGCCTTCAAAAAATTTCAATCTGATAAAATATGTAATTTAGATGAGTATACAAGTTTGTTGACACCCATATTACCCCAAAAAGGTTTGGTTCAAAATATCGTGTCAAACAGTCAGCCTCGAGCCCTGAGATCGAATCTAGAATTTTCTTTCCAAATTGATTTAACCAAAAGGTAAGAAATTTATACGATGAAAATTAACTAAAGTGTTTTGTTAATCGACCCCTAATAGAAAAATTACCAATTTTCAAAATTAGGTAATAAACCCCCTCAATTTCTAATCAATTCATGGGATTAAATTAAGAAATTAAAGATGGAACAATGGGAAAATGATAAACAAGATGTTAGATTCCCCCCCCCCCCCCCTCCTTAAGTCAAAATGAGCATAAAATATTTGAAATCGTCAAAATTTGAGTTATAAATTATGAAATCAAGAATGAAGAATTTAACACTATCGGGTACTATTTCTTCATCGCAAACACGATCATATTACGCGAACTCAAGACACTGACCCAGACCCAACTATCATGAATGTGAGATAGCCCATGTGAACGTGGAGCACAAAATTGGATCCAACCCTATCTTTTTGACCTTACCCTATGCAATCTCAACCTGCCCTCTACGATCACAATGCATGAGCCTCATTGCTATTAACAAAAAAGATAAGGGACCACGAAGGCAAAGAGTAAAATACACATGCACTAGCAAACCAACAACTTCGAACTTTAACCAAAACTCTGAATAGATCCTCGAGATTCGTTCAGAACTCCACAAAAAATAATCAAATATGAAACTTAATCATAAAACACCTTCGGACTTGTCAGAATCATTAAATCACCAATTCGAGATCGTCTTGATTAAAAATTGACCATAGTCAAACTTAACCTTCTTAAAACTCATCAAAAATCCAACCAATGATTCAAATGACTCTCGAATGCCTCAAAATTTGCACCAACCACCAAACCTAGTCAAAAATTACCTTTCAAACTTAACGGAACTATCAGAACTCGAATCCGACCTTGATAACCTAGAATGTTGACTTTGGTCAAACTTTCCAAAAATCATACTTCCAAAATTAGAAATCTTCTCTATAACTCATTCGATTACCTCAAAAATCATGTCACCTATCTCAGCAAATCACAATGACATATAGAAGCTATGAAAAGGGTCAAAACAGGAAGAATCAACTGAAAATACTAAAAGACCACGAGGATCATTACAAAAATCAAGAAGGATTAACATAACACTTAATTTTATTGATTTTCCCACTCTTATGTATATTAGGATAAAAACTTATTAGCACAAAGTGTTTATACAAAATTAATATATGTGTGTGTGTGATTACACATGCATTTCTATTACGGTAAAAGCTTCACTTTGTATATAATTCAAAACAGAAAAAGATGACTTTAAAGGATAACTGTATTGAGTAAAGATCCTCAAGAGTTGAAAGATAGAGTAAAGAGACCTCTTAGAGAAGAGAGTTGCGACATGACCGGACAACGACAAGGCTCGAGGAAAGGTCCTTACTTAAGGATCTATCGAGTAAAGTCCCTTTGGAGAACTCGGATGATGTGAAAGGAACAGACAGGGGACAAAAGTACAAGACCTTTTAGGTTCGTGAACGCGTAGCATACCTACTTGTCCTAGGCTTTAGGAACAGGCTGGCACCTATAGCAGATAAGACACCTAGAATTATTTTATTAGCGATGGTACTATTAGGGCACTAGAGGATAAACCCCGATTGAGTCCTTGAGTTTCCCAAATAGTATAAAAAGAAGTTCTTCGAATCATTGCTAAGCGTCCCATTGTAATCTATAAATAGGGGTTTCCGTTCATTTGTAAGGGGATCCGAAACCTGTAATCTCATACCATTAGAAATACAATATACTTTTGCTCGCTCTTCAAGCCTTAGTCTTTTCATTACATTCTTTATAGTTTAAACCCTTGTTAGAGCGATTCTAACTCTCGAGGAACATCCCCTAAGGCTCTTTTGCATAAATCTTTTACTGTATATTGCTATACTTTGTTTTACTTACGTTTAAGTTCATTACTTTGATACTTTGATAATCAATCTACTGGTAACGGGTTCTAAACAACACTAGATTTAACAACGTGCTCTTGACTCCGTCTAATTGTACTATTTTTAGGGTAAACAATTTGGTGCCCAACATGGGATCTGGGTTTGTTTGCCTTACTAGCTTAGTTACACACATTTTGCAGGTAAAAAGGATGCTCACTGGTGACGAACATGTCAAGGGACAACTTGGAAATGGTAGTCAGATAGGAATGCCTACTAGGGACCTGAATAGCAATTTGGGTTATCATAATGAGATTGAACATTTCGGGGATCTGGACCTTACAAATGTGAATAATCAAAAGAGGGCACGCATGCGCCTCTTTTTAGATGGAGATGAGAATAGAGAGGAGAATGTGGCAGTTCATATTGAGAATCTCAGGGATATCCTTATTGATTTAACAAAGGCCCAGAAGGAGCTGATGAGCCAAATGGAGGCGCAAAAGAAGAAAATAGATGATCTAGAAACAATTTGGTCCAGAACACCTCTAACCTTCAAGAGGAAACCACCATAGAGCTCATAGAGATGAACTGGACCTAGAGCTAGATGATCGCATCAAGGATAAAGAGACCAATGATGCAAAGGCAGAACAGGAGATCCCATCAACAATAGTGGAGATGTTAAGAAAAGAGATGAAAATGCACTACTCAAAGCTCAACTCACAAATGAACCATATCCCAGGGGATACACTTATTGTAAAGGGTATGGATTCAAAGAGCTACGTGAAAGTGCCTTACATGGCCATCACTACAGTTAAACCTATCCTGAAAAGGTTTAAAATGCTCGACATACCCAAGTATGATGAAAACAAATATCCACAAGAGCACTTGTTGTTTTTCACCACCGCTATCAATGGGGATGATTTTACCAAAGCAAATATCGAGTTGATCATGCTAAAAAAGTTTGGAAAAACCCTCTCGGGCGGTGTCCTAGTTTGGTATTCCCTCTTTCCTGAAAACTCTATCGATGCATTTAACATGATGCTGACAGCTTCATTAAAGCTCATGGGGGCAAAGAAGGTGCAACCCCAGAGAGGAGACATTTTTAAGATTGAGCAGGGAGACATGGAGCTGCTTCGAAAGTTGGTAGCCAGATTCCAGAAGGAGAGGATCTACCTACCGATTGTGCCGAATCACTGGGCTGCATAACCTTTCACTAAGGGTCTGAACATCAAGAGTTCAATTTCCTTACTCAAACTCAAGCAGAGCTTAACAAAGTTTGAGGCCACGACATGTCCAGATGTCCACAACCAGTGAATCCAAGATTCTCATAGAGGATGACTACCAAAGGACTCACAACAAGGGACTTCAAGTCGGGAGTGATATAAAGACGCCAAAAAACCAATTGGACAGAGGCTCTAAGAGGAGACACCCTCAGTGGGAACATGATTTGAGAGGGACTCATCACAGTTGACACTTGTCATATTCACCTAGAGGCAGACCAAACTCGAACAAGAGGCATGACTCACATTTTGTATGATAGGGTGAGAAAGGTCAGGAGGACATCAGGCTCGGAGGGGATTGTAGGACAAGGATGCTGTAAAGCCGGTGGTATTATCAGTCAACGAACCTCTTTCTCTCTAGGAGAATTATTTCACCATAAGTCTAGTGCAGTTGGTGTCCGTTATAAGGGAGATAAAAGAGTCCTATTTTCCAAAACTGATCAGATCGGATCCCAACATGAGGGATTGGACCCATTGGTGCGAGTATCACAACACTCACAGTTAGGAAACCGGGGACTGTCGCCATCTCAGGGAAGCAGCACCATTTGAAAGATGGACACTTGAGAGAGTTCCTAAGTGATTGCGCAAAAAATAGCTACCATCAGAGGATTGAAGGTGAAAAGCTACAGGAAAACCCCGTCCATCCTTGAAACAACATAAACTAAGCTCGGTTGCCCTCACGAGGGGACCCAGGTATGTTCTTCTTTGTCTCTTTCTCTTTCAAATTCCAACTTGCTTTATCTTATGCTCCAAAAAATTCTGCAAGAAGTCCCACCCTTAGAGAATGTCACTGTGTGCATCGAAATGAGCCCAAAGGACAGACTCTCAGAGATAGAGGAGGCAAGAAGAAGAGGACTAAGGAAACAACTACAAGACCCCGGAAAGTCGTACATTGCATTCTTTTTCTCTTCGATCGGGTTTTATCCCTCAAAAAGGGTTTTACTAAAAAGTTTTTTAACGAGGAAGCATAAAAAGGCCACCGAAGGATTCATCTAGTTTCCTTTCTCCTTCACTATTTGCATAAAGGTTGAATTCCCCGAGTGCGACAAACATTTTGGATTCAATATCTAAATGACATGGTTTATTTGCCAACAAACTCGCACATCTAATAGCAAATTATAGTGTCCCTAGAAATGCCGAAGCCAAAATATCCACAGCCCCAGACTATAGGAAGAGACTGCTCCTAAAATAGGGACTCAAAGTCTCAAAATTCTTAAGTCCAAACATCCACAACTTGAGTTGTAGGAAGGGACCTGTTCCCCAAACTAGGGACTCAAAGTCCCAAAGTCCTGAGAACTCCCCCTTGATAAAGCCAAATATCTACAGCCCCGAGCTGTTGGAAAAGACCTGCTTTCGAACTAGGGACTCAGAGTCCTAAAATCCTTAAGCCCACATTATCGGTACAAATAATGAGACTGTTGGTAAGGGTGGACCTGATTCTCAGAATTTTTGGATCAAATTAAATGAACTACAATGGGACAACCTCTAAAAAGGAAGAACACAAAACTAAAGCACGAAAACAATCCCGTTATCAGGGAAAGTTCCTAACCCCTATTTTAAAAGGTCCTAAATGACAATTACAGGGTAAAGACTCAACTTCCCCAAAAGGCTACACCCTAAGTAACCAGAATACATCCTAACTTAGTGGATCAACACATAAAATCAATCTAAGAAATATTCCTCGACAAATGAGGATTAAGGACTTAACGTCCTAGAACAGATAGGGAGATTCCACTCCTCAATTTGATAAACACGATGATAATAGAGGCAGTGCCGATAATTAACACCGATTAGGCAGTCATCTCTCACCATGGTACATAACACTCTTACGCTTTTCAACTTGGACTGATAATGGTAGAACTCCTCTCGAAGGGGAGAGGGTCCTCATGTATAAACATACCAATAGGAAAAGCAAATTACCTCTTTTTCTTAATAAGGGAGTGCCGTGAACATTTTCCATGGTTAAGTCATTAAGGGGATGCTCGATCAACGATTGCATCATGAGTACAAAGGAAAGCGAAAAAAGTCCAAAAGTGCTACGAGCATACAAAAAAATGCGCAAAGATAATCAAAATCTTTCAATTAAAGCTTCCTTTGATAAGAAGCCCAAAAGGGTTACAATTATTAGCACCCAAAAAGGGTTTACAATTATTATAGACTATAAAGGGTTTACAATCATTACAACCTTGAAAAGGGGGTATATTCGATATAATTATCAAAAGAGAAAAACTGTGAAAAAAATAAATAAGAATGTGCCAGAAAGCACATGCCATTTCAAGAAAGATGTCCTTCACTAGTTTACAGAACAACTAGAATAGTTCCACAGATGGATGGCTTTAGAAAAAAGAGAAAATCCTCCAAGCGGACGCTAAAAGAAGAAGAGCTTGAAGGCAGCAAAAGTGCGTGATATGCTCCCACCTTTTCTCTTAGACCTAGCATTCTCCCAAATGAGGTAGACCCACAACCCTCATCCAGGCTCAAAGGTTTGCCTTAATGAAAAGCCTTAAGTAATGCAATAATTGCTCGAGGATCAGGCAGACCATCATGATAACTGAATCTTGAACGACCACCCTAGTCACTAAAGCCCCTCATTTGCCATTCCAAGAGAGCTAATTTTCCTCCTATTATATTGGCTCTATTTTTGCACATATATTTGCAAAATGGAATGCCTCGTGATGAAAGTGACCTAGCCTTAGGACACCAAGAGAGAGAGAGAGAGAGTGGATAGATGAGGTGTATCTAAATCATTCTTGTCCTCGACTTTGCCCTCAGTGCCACCTTACTCTCATCAGAGACCAGTGACCCGAATAATAAAAGCAGCCCAAGGTCAAACGTAAGAATGAGCTAGTAGTTGGAGAGGAAGAAAAGCACAAATGTCAAATCCCATCTTAAGGGGATAAAGGCCAAATGAGCTAAAAATAAATTCCTTACTCGCATATGTAACATCAATGAGAAGAAGTTGAGGATGAATCCACATGTAATGTTAAAGGGGTTCTTATAGACGAGGTCTCAGTGAATTAATCGACTATTCACCTTCTGAGAAACCTAAGCGGTCATACACGTGGCTGAGGAAATAAATGGGAAAGACAAGCAAAGAGACATTTCATACAAAGGAGTAAGGCCTAAGGCACTTTTGCTAGTTCCCAATAACGATTGTCCAACTTCTAATGAGATCTTATCAGATCTCTTCCCAACAGAAGAAAAGATTTCATGACATGTGAGAGAGGATTTAGGCCACTTTATTAGGCCAAGTGAACCAAAAGAAGAACTAGAAATAGATGCAACTGCAGCATAAAAGGAAAATACAGATATAGTCAGCATCTTTTGATAAAAAAGCGACACCTTCGAAGAGATGTGTTTATAAGCATAAAAATTTAGGGGAACAATCCCTGGTGATATAACAAAGAAAAAGTCTCACGGTATAATTAACCATTGAGATCATCACTAGAACTTCTAAAGGGGGAGGCCAATCTAAAATCTCATCTTTTAACGTAGAAGCATACACTTTGGGCTCCAACATGGTTAGCTTGATCCCCTCTATCAATGAGCGAGATTCAGCGATCTCTTTAGCAATATCTAGCTATCCTCTCCTGACAGCCTCAAGGGTTTCTGCTCTTGTCCTTTAGATATTATATGCTCGATCTTGGCCTGTTTTCTCCCTTTGATGTCTAGCCTTCACGATCGAAGCATATACTTTTGTCTTCAAATGGCGTATCTCCTTTCTAAAATGAGATAATTATTCAGGCTCAACAAGCACTGTCACTCTCAATAGGATGTTCCTCCAAGTCTTTTCTTTCCCAACAAGCACAAATTTCCTTTTTTCAAACTCTTCAATAAGGAAGGCTACTATGAAACCTCTTTCTTCAACTACTATATGTTGCTACCACAACTAAGAGTATCCTCATAAAAGGACTTTCTTTCCTCAATAGTGAGGGACAGTTTAGATTGAAGGGCAGTAATCTTGGAGTCTCTAAGGACCAAAGCTTCGGTGATCTCTAATTGATGGAAAGCAGTCAACAGGTTTTAGAGAAGCCCATCACGATTTGCTAGTAATGCCTCTCTCTACAGTAATAGCTTCTGCAAACCCTTGGCAAGCAACACGTGGGATTTTAAGAAACAATGGGACTAATCAAGAAAGGAACCAATAAAAGGCGAAAGAAGAAGAAATGAATAGTAGGAGTGCACCTCAAACAACAACATGGGAGCCTCTATTCAGAAGGCATTCCACTGATGCTTTATTTATGCTTTGCTGGTATTTTTTCAAAACTAGGGCGTCCAGGTAGCTTGCCACCCCCAAGGGACCAAAAAAGAGACTCATCTCCTCAGGGACCCATAGAACAGTCTCCCAGAACTCGCTAAGGGTCAGGGTGAGCAAAACAAAAGGACAATAAGTAGTGGAAGTCTTAACAACAACATCGTGATCGTGGCCATTGGCTTCCTCAAGGGGTGCCATGGTAGTCATACTAGGAGGAGCAAAACACTCAGTATCAATAATCTTCTTTAAAATGGGCAAGGCCGAATGGTTGAAAGAGAAAGGTTTCATAAGGATCTCAACAACCGGATTTCCTTGTGTTTCTATCAAGCCCTCAATAGAAGGTGGCAAAGCTTCAAGAGCATTTACAAAAGGAGAAGGATCGGGACATCTTGGATGAGTGATTTCTCGCCACCTTCAATTGTAAGAGAAGGCTCGGGAAATCCATTTTTTTATAGTATCTTCATAGAAAGCACCTCATTATTGGATTGCGTTTAGTAAGATGATTTCAAAGGGTAAGTAGGGCTTGATCTTTTCCCTAATGAAGTTCTGGTGCCAGCAATATCTTCAAACTTTCTCTTAGATGGTGGGCCTAAACTTATTTAGAAGGTTCCAAAAGAGACTTGTTGGCTCCACTGGATGGATTATGGCCTATCAACCCCATCAATAAAGAAAATAAGGATAAGAATATCAGAGCACCTGTCAGGCCTAATAAAGGAAGGGCACATTAGAAAAGCACCTACAACACGAGAAAAAGCTCGAGGCTAAAGCATCATACCATGGTGTTTGGCCTTCCACCCCTTGCTATTAGCCCACAAATACTCATCAATGGTGAAAGAATTTAGAATCCTAGAAACCCAAGCATGAATATCCCTCGTCAAAGTCAAGACTTATTCTTTTGACCTAGGATGCCATTGAGGAGCTGAGAAATAAACTGGCGAATAAGGAATGAGAAAAAAGACAAAAAAGACAAAAGGAAATACGATGGGGTAGACACCTATGAGCATATTCAAGAAAGATGGAAGAGATGTTCTGGGAAGTTCACTGGTGATAACGACAACAAAGAAATTACACCAACCCTCCTTGTTAGCATCACTCAGCTCCTGAAGAAGAGACCTCTTTCCACGAGGAATTAATTTCACAATTCCCCCTTGGAAAATGCAAGGAGAAAATAGAAATATAAGGTGTGGAAAATTCAAGTCCTCGCCAATCTTGGAGGAAAGAAAATGGAGACACGCAATGGTTCTCCAAAACTCAGGACAAATCTTTCCAAGGCTTAGTTTGAAGGTTGTGCAGAAGGAGACAATCACTTCATCAATAGGGCTACCAAGCCCCATGTTGAACGGGTAAGTGTAGACAAAGGAATAACTTGGCCTCGGTGAATTGATGCTCTCGCAACTGGATGGGAGGAGACCCAGTATGCTTTAGTGGGCCAATCGTATTCTTAACAGATCACATAAATATGCTCCTCTTTAATCAGCAAACTCACATCTCTAACAGACATGTTAGGTGATCCAGAATTGTAACACAGAGTAATTATAAAGTCCAGATCAAAGAGATACATCCTAGAGATAATATCATCAACAAATAACTCCATGACAATAGAAAAGCAAGGAAGAGCAGCATAGAAATAGAGAAAATTGATTATTGAAAGGAAGAACAAAGCAAGGGAGAGAGCTTGGAAGAGGATTTGAAGCACAGAGTACGGGAATAAGAAGGGAGAAACTGCCATCAGACAGTTAATAAAAGGAAGGTTTTACTGGGCTAAGCACCGCATTAGACTTCTGCACATGGTGAACCATGTTTATGGAGGAGACAGTTTGATATTCAGAAGGAATGTGTGATACATTGGAGGAGGCAATAATTCCATTCCTCAAATGTCGCTGGCTAACCACTCAAGAAACTAAGGGACTATCTGTATCGTGTAAGGATCCTCGATAGTTGCAGGGTAGAGTAAAGAAACCTCTAGTAAGAAAAGTTGCGACACGATAAGGCTCGAAGAGAGGTCCTCACTTAAGGATCCACTGAGGGAAGTCTCTTTGGAGAACTCGAATGACGTGGAAGGGAAGGAAAGGGACAAGAACACCAGACCTGTCAAGTGCGCAGATGCATGGCATATATGCTTGCCCTAGGATTCAGGAACATGCTGACACCTATAATGAATCTGTTTCATTGGCAACAGTACTATTAGTGCACCAAAGGATGAACACCTCTAATTGGCTGCAAGCCTCGAATTGTAATCTATAAGTAGGGGGCCCTGTTCATTTGTAAGGGGATCCAGAACCTATAATCTCATACCATTGGAAATTCAATATACTTTTACTTGTTCTCCAAGATTTAGTCTTCTCATTACATTCTTGCTAGTATTGTACCCTTGTTGGAAGGATTCTGACTCTCGAGGAACGTCCCCAAAAGGCTCCTTTGCCAAGATCTTTTACTATTTATTGCTTTACTTTGTTTTACTTACGTTTACCCTTCATTACTTTGATACTTTGATAATGGATCCGCTGGTAATTAAGGGGTCCTAAACTAAACTAAGATCTAACACACGTGCTCTTGACTCCATCTACAAATTCAACTGTACCATTTTTAGGGTAAACAATAACTAACATGATGCTTGTACAATAAGAATAAGGTTACGTTCACCTAATTTGAAAGTAAAAAGGAAATATATGTGTGTTGTATCAACGTCAAAGAGACTTGTGTAAGGACTTCGGAAACATAAAAAAATTTCACCATTCATAGACGTCTTTCTCGAATTTTATTTACTATACTATGGATTCTAAGTTTGATTTTAATTGTTTGAGTAGAATTTAGCTAGGTTGTGGAAGTGGTGGTGATATTATATTCCTTTGAGCTAATTAATGTTTCAAAAATGGGAATTGAAGTCTTAGTAGTTGTGATTATTAGTTAAATCAATCTTTATCTTCTTAAAGTGATTATATATGAACTCCAAAAGCTGGTGTGAGATATTTTATCATTAGTCTTCCAAATGAAAAGTATTTGGGAGAGGTGATTAGACAGAATATGACGCATTTTCAGCTTACTGATGGCATGACCTTAGATAGGAGGGTGTGGAGTCGCAAATAAAGATAGAAGGTTAGTAGTAGTTGAACGTTGTCTTAGTATTATCATATTCATGTATTTGACTTGGTGGTAGTGTAGTGCACCATGTCTGTCGTAGTATTAGTCTATTCAGGTAGCTGTGACTTTTGTTATATGATATCATCAGTTGTTTACTATGTTTAGGTCGCACCTTGTTGATGATGTTACGGTTCCTTGCTTTGTTATTAGTGTTATGTTTCTCCATACTACCCTTTTTTTAAATACTACTTTGATTTGCTTCACTTGAGTCGAGGATCTTTTCAAAACAACCTCTCTACCTCCATGAGATAGTGGTAAGGCATGCGTATACTCTACCCTCTCTGAAACCCCACTTTTGTGAGATTTCACCGGATATGGTGTTATTGTTGTAGTCTTCCAAAGGATTCCTTCACACTATTAGAAACAAATGATTTTTCTATCGCGAATCAATGAGAAATTTGTGTTATAAAATATGATTTTTTCACTCATTTATCATCAAATCAGCTCATTGGGAAAACACATGGTGAGAAACAGATTCTCATTAAAATACTGAAAAGCATCCTAATTTTTCCGTGTGAAAACACTACTATATTTTTTAAGTTTTTCATCAATTTAATTAAAATACCTGTAGGAATTCAGTGAAAAATTTCAATGAAAAAATAGTAATTTTTAGTAGTATCATTCTTCCTAATTTTTTAAGCCTTTTTACAAATTATGCTCGATTAATACGACTAGTTGGTACTATTCCATGCATGAGCAGTCAAAAGTGAATTCGAGAATTTGCATTAGTTACTTGAATAAATGAAGTTTCAGTAAAACTTAATGAGTACGAGTAAATAAATTGCTTAAATCATCATAGACTTGGGAGGCTGTTTGAAAAGTCACCTAGTAATTAGAATTGATGTAACTATTAATATAGTTTACACAATGTAAAAATTAAATTACAATGACATTTTTATTTGTCATAATATAATTATAATATAGTTATAAGCATACTGTTTAATTGTCCGAATATAATTTCACAGTTAGGTTGAATTTTAAAATAAAAGCTTATTATCAAAAATAAAATTTAATATTTGACAAAATGTGTGCTTCTTATAAAGCTGAAAACTTTTTATCAATAAGTTCTTCCAATTCATTTAAAGATTTAAACTTAAAATCCTGAATCTCAGGTGGTCTTTGAATAAAGGTAGGGACCACTTTTGCTTTACTAGTTGAAGCTTCTGCTTTACTAGTTGAAGCAACATTGGTCTAAACCACTTACCCTTAAAGGGTTACCAGAGACTTTCTTGGCAGCTCTCAGAGATGCTAGGAATTTAAATTTCCGACAGTCTCTCATGGGTTCGATTGAATCAACTGTAGCGTATGGTCCAGTTTATTTCAATACGCAACCTAATTTGCAATTATCTTTATCAGATGTTAATATTCTTGACGCTTTAACATTAAATGTTAAAACCCATGGTTATAATTATGTGCCTGGTTCTGAACTTATAAGTTTATCTTATAGAATTTATTTCAAATTGTTATCAACTTTGAATCCAAGATGCAAATTATATGATACTTCCGATCAAACAATTTTGATGGAAACAAATTTTGCAAAATCTAAAGTCACCACTAGAAGACCGATTAAGTGGGAAGAAATTGACTTTCCAACGACTTGGACTCTCGATTCGGTTATATCTCCAAGTCACTTAACGGATACAATCACTAATTCTGAGTATTCTCACATTTCGCAAAATCCAGATGGAAAGGTTTGTATTCAGTTTTCAGAAGGTAGCTATGCTCCTCACAGGCAGTCACTGTCAAACAATAGGCTTATGCCTCCGGTAAGTTCTGTTTATAACAGGCGATCTCTCAGTCATAGATTTGTGCCAGATATTCAGCATATCTCGCCTATTGAACCATCTTATGGTCCAGCTCGAAATCGCGCTGCTTCTCTTCATACTATTGGTTCTGATTATAATTCAGAGGTAGAAAAGGTTAAAATTAACCCCCGGACTAATATTGTTCAGGCTAATGATATTCATGACGATAGTTCTGATAAGGACTTTCCGACTCCTTCAGAAATGGAGTTCGACGTCAACAAATCTTAATGATTCCACACCAAATTGATTTTAGCCCAGGTTCCCTGGCAAGAAAACATATTCAAAAAGAATTTTTTGATAAAAGGTGGAATAAGTTTAAAACTTGGTTTTTTGATTCTTATAGCAAAGAAGATATGAATAATATTTCTCAAGAATTTTATGAAACTTGTGCATTGCATAATCAAATAATGCATTTTGTCCCTTGGTTTATAACGACTTACCTACCTTTGTATGTCAATGTTATTGAAAGAACTTATCGCGAGACTAATGGGAAGGTAATAACAGCCATTTATCCTCCGCAGTCTGCTTTTATTTTACCTAATAATACAGGTATAACTTTCAACGCTTTTCAAAAATTTATTGAAGAAGATATTGCTTCGATAAGTATTTCTGAGATTAATAAACTCATTTCTCAAAATAATTATTTGGGTTTATATGTCAAAGTTTTGGGAGAACATATTATCTCTCTCGATAAAAAACTAGATAAAATGACTATTTTAATAAAGGATATAAAAGCTGATATAGCTAAGACCAATGTTGCTTCAACTAGTAAAGCAGAAGCTTCAACTAGTAAAGCAAAAGTGGTCCCTACCTTTATTCAAAGACCACCTGAGATTCAGGATTTTAAGTTTAAATCTTTAAATGAATTGGAAGAACTTATTGATAAAAAGTTTTCAGGTTTAAAAATTAAACCAATTGAATTATCTCAAGAGTTTTCCGAAAAGATGGATCAAACTAGTGATTATAAAGGTCATATTTTCTCTGAGCTTAATAAGCTTAAAGGTTACCCTCGCAAGAATAGTTATGTTAAACCTGCGATGACTACTTTCTATTACCCTCGTCCTACTCCCCAACATGTCTTAATAGAGGAACGAGATTGGAACCAGACTAATACGTCTTACAGTGGTTCTGAGATTTACGAATGGAGTCTCGATGGGTTAACAGATAGGCAGTTGACTATTCTCGTCCATAGGATGCTTATGTATTCAACCATTTGCAAAAGCACCAAAAATAGTGATAGAACTATCTGCAAAATGATTGTTGCAGGTTTTACAGGACAGCTTAGAGGCTGGTGGGACAACTATTTAAACGTAGAAGAAAAAAGCCACTATCGTTAATGCAATTGCAGTTAACGAAGGCGTTGATAACCTAGGCTTTGCTCTTGAAAAGAACCGAGAAGATGCGGTCTACACTCTTGTGGTTACTATTTTGGAACACTTTAATGGTAGATTTACCTCTCAATATGAAACAATTCGTACCCTTCTAAATGGTCTCAAATGTCCTACATTGACCAAATGGAGATGGTACAAAGATACGTTTCTAAGTCGAGTTATGGAATTACCTGAAAATAAATATGAATATTGGAAAGCTAAGTTTATAGACGGCCTTCCTTCTTTATTTGCAGAAAGGGTTAGAAAAACCCTAAGAGGTAACCACGCTGAAATTCCTTACAGGGATTACACTTATGGCTATTTGATAGGGGTTTGCACTCAAGAAGGACTAAACTTGTGCAATGAGCTCCTCATGTCACAACAGCTTAAGATGAATAAGCGTAAAGAAAGATCTCAGCTTGGAGACTTTTGCACACAGTTCGGTTTACCTGAACCAACAGCCTATGGCAGTAAAAAAGAGTACTACCGATCCCCTAGAACTGAAGGTTCTAACAGGAGACGAAGATCTAGACGAAGATCTAAAGAAGAAAGAGAGGCTAGAAGAAGCTCTCGTAAATCTAATAGATTTACCAAAGATCGGTCAGGAAGAGACCTTTCTAAAAGCTGCCAAGAAAGTCTCTGGTAACCCTTTAAGGGTAAGTGGTTTAAAAGCAATTTGAACCATGTCAATATGCAGATAATTATACTGATGTTTATAAAGATTAATATCTCGTTTGTTTAACAAACGAATAGTCTGTTCAGATGAATTTAAAGCAAGAGATTGTTCAGTTGTTTTAATCAACTGCTTAGTAGAAAGTTTATCAAACCAACCATAATCATAAATGGTTTTAATAGGGACTTTAGGAATCGTCCATTTGTTTAACAAATCAAGATTTTGAGGTATATCAACCTCTTCAAGTCTAGTACTTTTAGTACTTTGTTCTCCGAGATCCATAACACAAAGAAGTTCCATACCTATATCAATTACTTTCACATCAATCTCATATATACCATGAACAGTGTCTAGGCTATGATACCAAGTTACAGGATCAGAGACCGGGCGGTAATCCGCCATAGTCTATGATCTAGCAATTCAGTATCCTTATACTGGCGCATAAACGCGGGCATAAGAACTGAAATATTCGAGAATTTTTTACAAGTTTCATTAGACTGTATGGAAGAGACTGACTCTTTTACCTGAGCAAAGGGACTGTCAGGACCTTAGCTCATACTCTTATGATACTTCTTGTCCAACGGTTCTAACCCAGTAGCGGTTCTAACCGGACCAAGAGGCGCCCTTTTCAACACATATCTTGGGCTAAGAAGGTCATGGCTTGCTACAGGCTTGCCAAACAGAGATCATAAGAGTAGTTCTAGATCCGACTGTACCACCATCTCAGAACCAAGTAGTTTGATGTTCTTTACCAAAGCGGTGTGACTTGTTCCTCTATTAAGAAATCTTGGGGAGTAGGACGAGGGTAATAGAAAGTAGTCATCGCAGGTTACAGGATCGGAGACCGGGCGGTAATCCGCCATAGTCTATGATCTAGCAATTCAGTATCCTTATACTGGCGCATAAACGCGGGCATAAGAACTGAAATATTCGAGAATTTTTTACAAGTTTCATTAGACTGTATGGAAGAGACTGACTCTTTTACCTGAGCAAAGGGACTGTCAGGACCTTAGCTCATACTCTTATGATATTTCTTGTCCAACGGTTCTAACCCAGTAGCGGTTCTAACCGACCAAGAGGCGCCCTTTTCAACACATATCTTGGGCTAAGAAGGTCATGGCTTGCTACAGGCTTGCCAGACAGAGATCATAAGAGTAGTTCTAGATCCGACTGTACCACCATCTCAGAACCAAGTCTAGAAACTTATAAGAAATTCCTTTCTATTTTAATAAAGCTTAGATCCGTTCATGGTGCATATAGGAGAGAAGTTAGGTAAGAGATATAGATATGGAAGATGTTTAGCCGGACATAGTCCTGGCTAGGAGAAGAGTACTATATTAAAACTAAAAATTTAAAAGAAATAAATACCTTGAAGGACGACCAAGAACCGAAGGATGTTTAGCAAAACTGATCCAAATTTTTTTATTGAATGTCGGAACAGTGGCTAAAGCTTTCTGATTTTTTCTTTACAAAAGATAAGAAAAGAGAGAATATCTAAAAATTTCTGTGTGTCCTCTTACTTAACAAGATGAGGACTTATATAGAAAAGAAAAATAAACATAAAGAATCTTTGTACAGTAGGAGGGGTCCCATGTGGGTCCCTAAACAGTGGATTTACTGTTTTAAACAGTTTATATACTGTTGCGTTGATGGTGACTGTCTCTGCCTCAGTCAATATTATTCATCTTTTCTTTGCCACGTTTCTTTTCCTCAGTCAATATTATTCATCTTTTCTTTGCCACGTTTCTTTTCCATGGCTTTTAGTGATTGAAGGAGGTCTTCTGCCTCCTGTATTTCTTCTTCAGACAATATGACGTCTTCTCTGTGGCGTTGCGACTCTTCGCCTGAAGTCTCACTTCTCATAGAAGTGTCTGATTTATCGATTTGATCGATACCTTGAAGCAAGCTCTTCTTCATCTTTTCAAGATACTCGTTAATCATTGCTTCTTTATCTCCTTCTTGAGTAGAGATTCTTCGGGCAATATGCCTAATAGAGGGGTTATCAACACTAATTTCCTGTTGAGGAAGTTCTTTATACGAGTTGATGGTGTTGATAATGGTATCAATGAGTTCTTGTCCATTCAACTGTTTGGACCTGGGATCCTTTTTCAATAATTTTTCCCAGAAATTATTATAATACACACGATATAAACAGGGAACATCCTCCTCTGTGAATCCTATTTCGGGAGCCCATTTATGGATCCACGGAATAGAGAATTCTATAAAGAAATACATTTGATCAATTTTTTCTAACCAACAGATATGATCTTCGTGGTATAATTCTTGGAGGAAGGGGGATACCTTTTTCCATTCTTTATATAATTGGAGGAAATTTTCCGGTAATATCTGGACTGTAGGACCGTGGTATGACCACCAGTCAATGAACCAATTTGGGATTGGTTCTGCAAATACTTTTGCACAGATTTTAACAAACCATGTATGCTTGTTTTTATCATTATTATAAAACAATGTTTTTGAAAAAGCTTGGATATAATCCCAATACGTGAAGTTCATAGGAATACCTTTAACAATAAGCTGTCTTTCCTTCATAGTGGACAGTTCCCAGTCTTCAACAGATATAATTTGTTTGATTATTATTTTTGAGAAGTTATAAACATTCTCTTCTGGGGTATAACCCGTAGGGCAAAAGTGCTGAATTTCTGCACTACCCGTACTTGTCAAACAAGCTTCATAATAACTCGGTCTTATATGACTCTTCATAAAAACTCGGTCTTATTATGAAGCTTGTTTGACAAGTACGGGTAGTGCAGAAATTCAGCACTTTTGCTCTACGGGTTATACCCCAGAAGAGAATGTTTATAACTTCTCAAAAATAATAATCAAACAGATTATATCTGTTGAAGACTGGGGACTGTCCACTATGAAGGAAAGACAGCTTATTGTTAAAGGTATTCCTATGAACTTCACGTATTGGGATTATATCCAAGCTTTTTCAAAAACATTGTTTTATAATAACGATAAAAACAAGCATACATGGTTTGTTAAAATCTGTGCAAAAGTATTTGCAGAACCAATCCCAAATTGGTTCATTGACTGGTGGTCATACCACGGTCCTACAGTCCAGATATTACCGGAAAATTTCCTCCAATTATATAAAGAATGGAAAAAGGTATCCCCCTTCCTCCAAGAATTATACCACGAAGATCATATCTGTTGGTTAGAAAAAATTGATCAAATGTATTTCTTTATAGAATTCTCTATTCCGTGGATCCATAAATGGGCTCCCGAAATAGGATTCACAGAGGAGGATGTTCCCTGTTTATATCGTGTGTATTATAATAATTTCTGGGAAAAATTATTGAAAAAGGATCCCAGGTCCAAACAGTTGAATGGACAAGAACTCATTGATACCATTATCAACACCATCAACTCGTATAAAGAACTTCCTCAACAGGAAATTAGTGTTGATAACCCCTCTATTAGGCATATTGCCCGAAGAATCTCTACCCAAGAAGGAGATAAAGAAGCAATGATTAACAAGTATCTTGAAAAGATGAAGAAGAGCTTGCTTCAAGGTATCGATCAAATCGATAAATCAGACACTTCTATGAGAAGTGAGACTTCAGGCGAAGAGTCGCAACGCCACAGAGAAGACGTCATATTGTCTGAAGAAGAAATACAGGAGGCAGAAGACCTCCGTCAATCACTAAAAGCCATGGAAAAGAAAGATCTCAGCTTGGAGACTTTTGCACACAGTTCGGTTTACCTGAACTAACAGCCTATGGCAGTAAAAAAGAGTACTACCGATCCCCTAGAACTGAAGGTTCTAACAGGAGACGAAGATCTAGACGAAGATCTAAAGAAGAAAGAGAGGCTAGAAGAAGCTCTCGTAAATCTAATAGATTTACCAAAGATCGGTCAGGAAGAGACCTTTCTAAAATCAAATGTTACAAATGTGGCAAGCGAGGGCATATTGCCCCAAATTGCAAATTAAATAAGCTCAAAGCCTTAGAACTCGATTCAGAACTACATGATAAGGTTTATAGTTTATTATACACTTCTGGTTCTGATGAAGATTATGAATCATATTCAGAAGCAGAATCAGATATTGATCTTATTGATTTATCTGACCATGAAGAACAGGTTAATAGCTCATGCACCACTTGCAAAGGTAATGCATGCAACTGTGAAGGAGATGAAATCTACAAGTTACAATCACAATTTCAAGATTTCAATCTTAATATGTTTACTTCTGATAATGTGATTGAATTATTAAAAGAAGTTACTGATAACAAACTTCGTGAAAAGATTATTAATCTTGCCACTGCTAATGATTCTAACTTTTCAAAACCACTTGTGAATAACAAGAAAAATGATTTTGAATATGATGCCCCTTACTCATTAAAAGAGGTTGATAACCGTCTAATGATAAAAAATTCTTTTATTGAAAAGGATGCTTCTTTTAATGATCTAAAAGAAGAGGTTGAAAATCTTAAGAGAGAAATTAAAGCTCTCAAACATAATCAGACTATTTGTGACCAAAGGATTTCTCAGATTGAAGAAAATATTGCTTCTATGCATATTCAAACCAGTTCTTCAAAAGGAAAAGAAGTTTGCCATGATGAACCAGCTACTAGTGATCCTGAAACTAATATGTTTTTAGGAATGATGCAGGTTGTCACTGCTCACAAATGGTATGTTAAATGCACCATTTTAATTGATAATAGTTTCTCTATTACTAATGTTGCTATGATCGACAGCGGTGCAGATGTTAGTTGCATTCAAGAAGGTCTTGTCCCCTCAAAATACTTTCAAAAAACTGCGCATATGGTAAAGTCTGCATCAGGACATGCTTTAGATATAAAGTATAAACTTTCAAATACAAAAATTTGCCAGAACAAGGTTTGCATTCCACATTTCTTCTTTCTGGTAAAAAATCAGCTGCATCCTCCAATTATACTTGGAACGCCTTTTATAAATGCAATATATCCTTTTACGCATATTGATTCAAAGGGATTTTCAGCTTCGTACGAAGACAATAAAATAAGTTATACTTTTATCACGGAACCAGTAACCCGTGAGATTGATGCTTTGATTACAATGAAGCAAAAACATGTTGATTCTCTACAATATGAACTCTTTAGCATGAATATTTTTGAGTCTCTCAAATCTGCTAAAATACAAGAAAAAATAAAGGTAATTTCCGAACAAATAGCCATTGATATTTGCGCAGATCACCCCAGTGCATTTTGGAATCGCAAAAAGCACATTGTTACTCTTCCGTATGAGGAGGATTTCGCAGAGGATAACATCCCAACCAAGTCTCGTCCCTGCCAAATGAATTCTGAATTAGTAGAATTCTGCAAAAGGGAAATCGATACTTTACTACAAAAAGGTTTGATAAAACCATCAAAATCTCCTTGGTCGTGCACAGCGTTTTATGTAAATAATGCTGCTGAAAAAGAACGAGGAGTTCCCAGGTTAGTAATAAATTACAAGCCTCTAAACAAATGTTTAAAATGGGTAAGGTATCCTATTCCCAATAAACGAGATTTATTATCCAGATTATACGACGCCAATATATTTTCAAAATTTGATTTAAAGTCAGGTTATTGGCAGATTCAGATTTTTAAAGAGCATTCTTATAGAACTGCTTTTAATGTTCCTTTTGGGCAATACGAGTGGAATGTCATGCCATTCGGTTTAAAAAACGCCCCATCAGAATTTCAAAAAATCATGAATGACATTTTCAATCCATATATGGACTTCATTATAGTTTATATTGATGATATTCTGGTATTTTCTAAAACTCTTGAAACACATATAAAACACCTTGATATTTTTAAGAAAATTGTTATACAAAATGGTTTGGTTATTTCTAAACCAAAAATGAGTTTGTTCCAGACAGAAGTACGTTTTCTAGGACACTTAATTTGTCAAGGAAAAGTTACTCCTATTCAGAGGGCCATCGACTTTGCATCAAAGTTTCCTGATGTTATTACTGATAGAACTCAATTGCAGAGATTCTTGGGTAGTTTAAATTACATCTCCCCTTTTTACAAGAATCTTTCACGTGATTTAGCCCCGTTATATGACAGGCTAAAAAAGGATTATAAATCTCCTTGGACATCAAGTCACACCGCTTTGGTAAAGAACATCAAACTAAGAGTTCAGTCTTTACCTTGTTTAACTCTTGCTAACCCTGCTTGGCAAAAAATTATTGAAACAGATGCTTCAAATATTGGTTACGGTGGGATTCTTAAACAAATTAATCCCAATGACAAAAATGAATATCTTATACGATTTCATTCAGGTAAATGGACGGAAGCCCAGAAAAAATATGCAACTGTGGCTCATGAAATGCTTACAATTGTTAAGTGTGTCTTAAAATTTCAGGATGATTTATATAATCAGAAGTTTTTAATAAAAACTGATGCTCAATCTGTTAAATACATGTTTGACAAAGACTTTAAGCATGATGCGTCCAAACTTATATTTGCAAGATGGCAGGCTCAACTAGCCCCATTCGATTTTGATATTCATTATAAAAAGGGAATTGATAATTCTCTTCCAGACTTCCTATCCAGGGAATATATTCAATAATAATTTATTTAGCTTTTCTTTCTGAAAAAACTTTAATTTCTATGTTAAAGGTGATTAAATTGCCAAAAGATCTTTCTAGTCTTATTATTGAAATCATCATTGATGATATAATAAGAGAGGAACTCTCTGTTCATGATTACTCGAAAGCAATCCGAGAAGAATTAACATATTATTTTTCAGAATGATTAATTGGTTCTCTTACAGGATGGACCCGCCTTGGCGGACAGTTAGAGGAAGAGGAAGGGGAAGATCAGCCCCAGGAAGATCCTCAGGAAGATCCTCCTCTGGACAAAGTAGTTCTCAGGGATCGACATATCGATCCAATTACCCAGTTATACAAGGATCTTCATACCGATCAAATTACCCAGTTATACAAATGGGTAACAGAACTCTTATTAATAAGAAGATCACAGATGAAGGTGAATCCAGCTCATCTGCTGTTCCTGAGCAGGTTATTAACTTGGAAAATATTCCAAAAGAAAGTCCGTTATATGAACATGCGCAGGCATATTTGCATGCACAAAGGCAGAAAGAAACTTTTGCCTCAATCACTAAAGAAGATAATGATAATATCATATCTTATGAGCAACTCCGAAAAAAGGAAATTATAATTTTTCTGGAAAACTCTGATATACAGAGAAAGTCTGAACCATGGAAAATATTCCAGCGGTACTTAATCAAGGGATTATATTTCCCGGGAGAGTCATATAAAACTCGGTCTTATTATGAAGCTTGTTTGACAAGTACGGGTAGTGCAGAAATTCAGCACTTTTGCCCTACGGGTTATACCCCAGAAGAGAATGTTTATAACTTCTCAAAAATAATAATCAAACAGATTATATCTGTTGAAGACTGGGGACTGTCCACTATGAAGGAAAGACAGCTTATTGTTAAAGGTATTCCTATGAACTTCACGTATTGGGATTATATCCAAGCTTTTTCAAAAACATTGTTTTATAATAATGATAAAAACAAGCATACATGGTTTGTTAAAATCTGTGCAAAAGTATTTGCAGAACCAATCCCAAATTGGTTCATTGACTGGTGGTCATACCACGGTCCTACAGTCCAGATATTACCGGAAAATTTCCTCCAATTATATAAAGAATGGAAAAAGGTATCCCCCTTCCTCCAAGAATTATACCACGAAGATCATATCTGTTGGTTAGAAAAAATTGATCAAATGTATTTCTTTATAGAATTCTCTATTCCGTGGATCCATAAATGGGCTCCCGAAATAGGATTCACAGAGGAGGATGTTCCCTGTTTATATAGTGTGTATTATAATAATTTCTGGGAAAAATTATTGAAAAAGGATCCCAGGTCCAAACAGTTGAATGGACAAGAACTCATTGATACCATTATCAACACCATCAACTCGTATAAAGAACTTCCTCAACAGGAAATTAGTGTTGATAACCCCTCTATTAGGCACATTGCCCGAAGAATCTCTACTCAAGAAGGAGATAAAGAAGCAATGATTAACGAGTATCTTGAAAAGATGAAGAAGAGCTTGCTTCAAGGTATCGATCAAATCGATAAATCAGACACTTCTATGAGAAGTGAGACTTCAGGCGAAGAGTCGCAACGCCACAGAGAAGACGTCATATTGTCTGAAGAAGAAATACAGGAGGCAGAAGACCTCCTTCAGTCACTAAAAGCCATGGAAAAGAAACGTGGCAAAGAAAAGATGAATAATATTGACTGAGGAAAAGAAACGTGGCAAAGAAAAGATGAATAATATTGACTGAGGCAGAGACAGTCACCATCAACGCAACAATATATAAACTGTTTAAAACAGTAAATCCACTGTTTAGGGACCCATATGGGACCCCTCCTACTGTACAAAGATTCTTTATGTTTATTTTTCTTTTCTATATAAGTCCTCATCTTGTTAAGTAAGAGGACACACAGAATTTTTTAGATATTCTCTCTTTTCTTATCTTTTGTAAAGAAAAAATCAGAAAGCTTTAGCCACTGTTCCGACATTCAATAAAAAAATTTGGATCAGTTTTGCTAAACATCCTTCGGTTCTTGGTCGTCCTTCAAGGTATTTATTTCTTTTAAATTTTTAGTTTTAATATAGTACTCTTCTCCTAGCCAGGACTATGTACGGCTAAACATCTTCCATATCTATATCTCTTACCTAACTTCTCTCCTATATGCACCATGAACGGATCTAAGCTTTATTAAAATAGAAAGGAATTTCTTATAAGTTTCTAGACTTGGTTCTGAGATGGTGGTACAGTCGGATCTAGAACTACTCTTATGATCTCTGTCTGGCAAGCCTGTAGCAAGCCATGACCTTCTTAGCCCAAGACATGTGTTGAAAAGGGCGCCTCTTGGTCCGGTTAGAACCGCTACTGGGTTAGAACCGTTGGACAAGAAGTATCATAAGAGTATGAGCTAAGGTCCTGACAGTCCCTTTGCTCAGGTAAAAGAGTCAGTCTCTTCCATACAGTCTAATGAAACTTGTAAAATATTCTCGAATATTTCAGTTCTTATGCCCGCGTTTATGCGCCAGTATAAGGATACTGAATTGCAAGATCATAGACTATGGCGGATTACCGCCCGGTCTCCGATCCTGTAACTTGGTACATTAGCAGTGGCAAGATTAATAATCTTTTCACGAAGTTTGTTATCAGTAACTTCTTTTAATAATTCAATCACATTATCAGAAGTAAACATATTAAGATTGAAATCTTGAAATTGTGATTGTAACTTGTAGATTTCATCTCCTTCACAGTTGCATGCATTACCTTTGCAAGTGGTGCATGAGCTATTAACCTGTTCTTCATGGTCAGATAAATCAATGAGATCAATATCTGATTCTGCTTCTGAATATGATTCATAATCTTTATCAGAACCAGAAGTGTATAATAAACTATAAACCTTATCATGTAGTTCTGAATCGAGTTCTAAGGCTTTGAGCTTATTTAATTTGCAATTTGGGGCAATATGCCCTCGCTTGCCACATTTGTAACATTTGATTTTAGAAAGGTCTCTTCCTGACCGATCTTTGGTAAATCTATTAGATTTACGAGAGCTTCTTCTAGCCTCTCTTTCTTCTTTAGATCTTCGTCTAGATCTTCGTCTCCTGTTAGAACCTTCAGTTCTAGGGGATCGGTAGTACTCTTTTTTACTGCCATAGGCTGTTGGTTCAGGTAAACCGAACTGTGTGCAACAGTCTCCAAGCTGAGATCTTTTTTTACGCTTATTCATCTTAAGCTGTTGTGACATGAGGAGCTCATTGCACAAGTTTAGTCCTTCTTGAGTGCAAACCCCTATCAAATAGCCATAAGTGTAATCCCTGTAAGGAATTTCAGCGTGGTTACCTCTTAGGGTTTTTCTAACCCTTTCTGCAAATAAAGAAGGAAGGCCGTCTATAAACTTAGCTTTCCAATATTCATATTTATTTTCAGGTAATTCCATAACTCGACTTAGAAACGTATCTTTGTACCATCTCCATTTGGTCAATGTAGGACATTTGAGACCATTTAGAAGGGTACGAATTGTTTCATATTGAGAGGTAAATCTACCATTAAAGTGTTCCAAAATAGTAACCACAAGAGTGTAGACCGCATCTTCTCGGTTCTTTTCAAGAGCAAAGCCTAGGTTATCAACGCCTTCGTTAACTGCAATTGCATTAACGATAGTGGCTTTTTTCTTCTACGTTTAAATAGTTGTCCCACCAGCCTCTAAGCTGTCCTGTAAAACCTGCAACAATCATTTTGCAGATAGTTCTATCACTATTTTTGGTGCTTTTGCAAATGGTTGAATACATAAGCATCCTATGGACGAGAATAGTCAACTGCCTATCTGTTAACCCATCGAGATTCCATTCGTAAATCTCAGAACCACTGTAAGACGTATTAGTCTGGTTCCAATCTCGTTCCTCTATTAAGACATCTTGGGGAGTAGGACGAGGGTAATAGAAAGTAGTCATCGCAGGTTTAACATAACTATTCTTGCGAGGGTAACCTTTAAGCTTATTAAGCTCAGAGAAAATATGACCTTTATAATCACTAGTTTGATCCATCTTTTCGGAAAACTCTTGAGATAATTCAATTGGTTTAATTTTTAAACCTGAAAACTTTTTATCAATAAGTTCTTCCAATTCATTTAAAGATTTAAACTTAAAATCCTGAATCTCAGGTGGTCTTTGAATAAAGGTAGGGACCACTTTTGCTTTACTAGTTGAAGCTTCTGCTTTACTAGTTGAAGCAACATTGGTCTTAGCTATATCAGCTTTTATATCCTTTATTAAAATAGTCATTTCATCTAGTTTTTTATCGAGAGAGATAATATGTTCTCCCAAAACTTTGACATATAAACCCAAATAATTATTTTGAGAAATGAGTTTATTAATCTCAGAAATACTTATCGAAGCAATATCTTCTTCAATAAATTTTTGAAAAGCGTTGAAAGTTATACCTGTATTATTAGGTAAAATAAAAGCAGACTGCGGAGGATAAATGGCTGTTATTACCTTCCCATTAGTCTCGCGATAAGTTCTTTCAATAACATTGACATACAAAGGTAGGTAAGTCGTTATAAACCAAGGGACAAAATGCATTATTTGATTATGCAATGCACAAGTTTCATAAAATTCTTGAGAAATATTATTCATATCTTCTTTGCTATAAGAATCAAAAAACCAAGTTTTAAACTTATTCCACCTTTTATCAAAAAATTCTTTTTGAATATGTTTTCTTGCCAGGGAACCTGGGCTAAAATCAATTTGGTGTGGAATCATTAAGATTTGTTGACGTCGAACTCCATTTCTGAAGGAGTCGGAAAGTCCTTATCAGAACTATCGTCATGAATATCATTAGCCTGAACAATATTAGTCCGGGGGTTAATTTTAACCTTTTCTGCCTCTGAATTATAATCAGAACCAATAGTATGAAGAGAAGCAGCGCGATTTCGAGCTGGACCATAAGATGGTTCAATAGGCGAGATATGCTGAATATCTGGCACAAATCTATGACTGAGAGATCGCCTGTTATAAACAGAACTTACCAAGCCTATTGTTTGACAGTGACTGCCTGTGAGGAGCATAGCTACCTTCTGAAAACTGAATACAAACCTTTCCATCTGGATTTTGCGAAATGTGAGAATACTCAGAATTAGTGATTGTATCCGTTAAGTGACTTGGAGATATAACCGAATCGAGAGTCCAAGTCGTTGGAAAGTCAATTTCTTCCCACTTAATCGGTCTTCTAGTGGTGACTTTAGATTTTGCAAAATTTGTTTCCATCAAAATTGTTTGATCGGAAGTATCATATAATTTGCATCTTGGATTCAAAGTTGATAACAATTTGAAATAAATTCTATAAGACAAACTTATAAGTTCAGAACCAGGCACATAATTATAACCATGGGTTTTAACATTTAATGTTAAAGCGTCAAGAATATTAACATCTGATAAAGATAATTGCAAATTAGGTTGCGTATTGAAATAAACTGGACCATACGCCACAGTTGATTCAATCGAACCCATGAGAGACTGTCGGAAATTTAAATTCCTAGCATCTCTGAGAGCTGCCAAGAAAGTCTCTGGTAACCCTTTAAGGGTAAGTGGTTTAAAAGCAATTTGAACCATGCCAATATGCAGATAATTATACTGATGTTTATAAAGATTAATATCTCGTTTGTTTAACAAACGAATAGTCTGTTCAGATGAATTTAAAGCAAGAGATTGTTCAGTTGTTTTAATCAACTGCTTAGTAGAAAGTTTATCAAACCAACCATAATCATAAATGGTTTTAATAGGGACTTTAGGAATCGTCCATTTGTTTAACAAATCAAGATTTTGAGGTATATCAACCTCTTCAAGTCTAGTACTTTTAGTACTTTGTTCTCCGAGATCCATAACACAAAGAAGTTCCATACCTATATCAATTACTCTGGTAACCCTTTAAGGGTAAGTGGTTTAAAAGCAATTTGAACCATGCCAATATGCAGATAATTATACTGATGTTTATAAAGATCTCAGAGATGCTAGGAATTTAAATTTCCGACAGTCTCTCATGGGTTCGATTGAATCAACTGTGGCGTATGGTCCAGTTTATTTCAATACGCAACCTAATTTGCAATTATCTTTATCAGATGTTAATATTCTTGACGCTTTAACATTAAATGTTAAAACCCATGGTTATAATTATGTGCCTGGTTCTGAACTTATAAGTTGGGCTCCCGAAATAGGATTCACAGAGGAGGATGTTCCCTGTTTATATCGTGTGTATTATAATAATTTCTGGGAAAAATTATTGAAAAAGGATCCCAGGTCCAAACAGTTGAATGGACAAGAACTCATTGATACCATTATCAACACCATCAACTCGTATAAAGAACTTCCTCAACAGGAAATTAGTGTTGATAACCCCTCTATTAGGCATATTGCCCGAAGAATCTCTACTCAAGAAGGAGATAAAGAAGCAATGATTAACGAGTATCTTGAAAAGATGAAGAAGAGCTTGCTTCAAGGTATCGATCAAATCGATAAATCAGACACTTCTATGAGAAGTGAGACTTCAGGCGAAGAGTCGCAACGCCACAGAGAAGACGTCATATTGTCTGAAGAAGAAATACAGGAGGCAGAAGACCTCCTTCAATCACTAAAAGCCATGGAAAAGAAACGTGGCAAAGAAAAGATGAATAATATTGACTGAGGAAAAGAAACGTGGCAAAGAAAAGATGAATAATATTGACTGAGGCAGAGACAGTCACCATCAACGCAACAGTATATAAACTGTTTAAAACAGTAAATCCACTGTTTAGGGACCCACATGGGACCCCTCCTACTGTACAAAGATTGTTTTAATATAGTACTCTTCTCCTAGCCAGGACTTTGTCCGGCTAAACATCTTCCATATCTATATCTCTTACCTAACTTCTCTCCTATATGCATCATGAACGGATCTAAGCTTTATTAAAATAGAAAGGAATTTCTTATAAGTTTCTAGACTTGGTTCTGAGATGGTGGTACAGTCGGATCTAGAACTACTCTTATGATCTCTGTCTGGCAAGCCTGTAGCAAGCCATGACCTTCTTAGCCCGTGCACAGCGTTTTATGTAAATAATGCTGCTGAAAAAGAAGGATGTTTAGCAAAACTGATCCAATTTTTTTTATTGAATGTCGGAACAGTGGCTAAAGCTTTCTGATTTTTTCTTTACAAAAGATAAGAAAAGAGAGAATATCTAAAAATTTCTGTGTGTCCTCTTACTTAACAAGATGAGGACTTATATAGAAAAGAAAAATAAACATAAAGAATCTTTGTACAGTAGGAGGGGTCCCATGTGGGTCCGATCCTCAGGAAGATCCTCCTCTGGACAAAGTAGTTCTCAGGGATCGACATATCGATCCAATTACCTAGTTATACAAGGATCGTCATACCGATCAAATTACCCAGTTATACAAATGGGTAACAGAACTCTTATTAATAAGAAGATCACAGATGAAGGTGAATCCAGCTCATCTGCTGTTCCTGAGCAGGTTATTAACTTGGAAAATATTCCAAAAGAAAGTCCGTTATATGAACATGCGCAGGCATATTTGCATGCACAAAGGCAGAAAGAAACTTTTGCCTCAATCACTAAAGAAGATAATGATAATATCATATCTTATGAGCAACTCCGAAAAAAGGAAATTATAATTTTTCTGGAAAACTAGTTTGTCTTATAGAATTTATTTCAAATTGTTATCAACTTTGAATCCAAGATGCAAATTATATGATACTTCCGATCAAACAATTTTGATGGAAACAAATTTTGCAAAATCTAAAGTCACCACTAGAAGACCGATTAAGTGGGAAGAAATTGACTTTCCAACGACTTGGACTCTCGATTCGGTTATATCTCCAAGTCACTTAACGGATACAATCACTAATTCTGAGTATTCTCACATTTCGCAAAATCCAGATGGAAAGGTTTGTATTCAGTTTTCAGAAGGTAGCTATGCTCCTCACAGGCAGTCACTGTCAAACAATAGGCTTGTTATCCTCTGCGAAATCCTCCTCATACGGAAGAGTAACAATGTGCTTTTTGCGATTCCAAAATGCACTGGGGTGATCTGCGCAAATATCAATGGCTATTTGTTCGGAAATTACCTTTATTTTTTCTTGTATTTTAGCAGATTTGAGAGACTCAAAAATATTCATGCTAAAGAGTTCATATTGTAGAGAATCAACATGTTTTTGCTTCATTGTAATCAAAGCATCAATCTCACGGGTTACTGGTTCCGTGATAAAAGTATAACTTATTTTATTGTCTTCGTACGAAGCTGAAAATCTCTTTGAATCAATATGCGTAAAAGGATATATTGCATTTATAAAAGGCGTTCCAAGTATAATTGGAGGATGCAGCTGATTTTTTACCAGAAAGAAGAAATGTGGAATGCAAACCTTGTTCTGGCAAATTTTTGTATTTGAAAGTTTATACTTTATATCTAAAGCATGTCCTGATGCAGACTTTACCATATGCGCAGTTTTTTGAAAGTATTTTGAGGGGACAAGACCTTCTTGAATGCAACTAACATCTGCACCGCTGTCGATCATAGCAACATTAGTAATAGAGAAACTATTATCAATTAAAATGGTGCATTTAACATACCATTTGTGAGCAGTGACAACCTGCATCATTCCTAAAAACATATTAGTTTCAGGATCACTAGTAGCTGGTTCATCATGGCAAACTTCTTTTCCTTTTGAAGAACTGGTTTGAATATGCGTAGAAGCAATATTTTCTTCAATCTGAGAAATCCTTTGGTCACAAATAGTCTGATTATGTTTGAGAGCTTTAATTTCTCTCTTAAGATTTTCAACCTCTTCTTTTAGATCATTAAAAGAAGCATCCTTTTCAATAAAAGAATTTTTTATCATTAGACGGTTATCAACCTCTTTTAATGAGTAAGGGGCATCATATTCAAAATCATTTTTCTTGTTATTCACAAGTGGTTTTGATAAGTTAGAATCATTAGCAGTGGCAAGATTAATAATCTTTTCACGAAGTTTGTTATCAGTAACTTCTTTTAATAATTCAATCACATTATCAGAAGTAAACATATTAAGATTGAAATCTTGAAATTGTGATTGTAACTTGTAGATTTCATCTCCTTCACAGTTGCATGCATTACCTTTGCAAGTGGTGCATGAGCTATTAACCTGTTCTTCATGGTCAGATAAATCAATGAGATCAATATCTGATTCTGCTTCTGAATATGATTCATAATCTTTATCAGAACCAGAAGTGTATAATAAACTATAAACCTTATCATGTAGTTCTGAATCGAGTTCTAAGGCTTTGAGCTTATTTAATTTGCAATTTGGGGCAATATGCCCTCGCTTGCCACATTTGTAACATTTGATTTTAGAAAGGTCTCTTCCTGACCGATCTTTGGTAAATCTATTAGATTTACGAGAGCTTCTTCTAGCCTCTCTTTCTTCTTTAGATCTTCGTCTAGATCTTCGTCTCCTGTTAGAACCTTCAGTTCTAGGGGATCGGTAGTACTCTTTTTTACTGCCATAGGCTGTTAGTTCAGGTAAACCGAACTGTGTGCAAAAGTCTCCAAGCTGAGATCTTTCTTTTCCATGGCTTTTAGTGATTGACGGAGGTCTTCTGCCTCCTGTATTTCTTCTTCAGACAATATGACGTCTTCTCTGTGGCGTTGCGACTCTTCGCCTGAAGTCTCACTTCTCATAGAAGTGTCTGATTTATCGATTTGATCGATACCTTGAAGCAAGCTCTTCTTCATCTTTTCAAGATACTTGTTAATCATTGCTTCTTTATCTCCTTCTTGGGTAGAGATTCTTCGGGCAATATGCCTAATAGAGGGGTTATCAACACTAATTTCCTGTTGAGGAAGTTCTTTATACGAGTTGATGGTGTTGATAATGGTATCAATGAGTTCTTGTCCATTCAACTGTTTGGACCTGGGATCCTTTTTCAATAATTTTTCCCAGAAATTATTATAATACACACGATATAAACAGGGAACATCCTCCTCTGTGAATCCTATTTCGGGAGCCCATTTATGGATCCACGGAATAGAGAATTCTATAAAGAAATACATTTGATCAATTTTTTCTAACCAACAGATATGATCTTCGTGGTATAATTCTTGGAGGAAGGGGGATACCTTTTTCCATTCTTTATATAATTGGAGGAAATTTTCCGGTAATATCTGGACTGTAGGACCGTGGTATGACCACCAGTCAATGAACCAATTTGGGATTGGTTCTGCAAATACTTTTGCACAGATTTTAACAAACCATGTATGCTTGTTTTTATCATTATTATAAAACAATGTTTTTGAAAAAGCTTGGATATAATCCCAATACGTGAAGTTCATAGGAATACCTTTAACAATAAGCTGTCTTTCCTTCATAGTGGACAGTCCCCAGTCTTCAACAGATATAATCTGTTTGATTATTATTTTTGAGAAGTTATAAACATTCTCTTCTGGGGTATAACCCGTAGAGCAAAAGTGCTGAATTTCTGCACTACCCGTACTTGTCAAACAAGCTTCATAATAAGACCGAGTTTTTATGAAGAGTCATATAAGACCGAGTTATTATGAAGCTTGTTTGACAAGTACGGGTAGTGCAGAAATTCAGCACTTTTGCCCTACGGGTTATACCCCAGAAGAGAATGTTTATAACTTCTCAAAAATAATAATCAAACAAATTATATCTGTTGAAGACTGGGAACTGTCCACTATGAAGGAAAGACAGCTTATTGTTAAAGGTATTCCTATGAACTTCACGTATTGGGATTATATCCAAGCTTTTTCAAAAACATTGTTTTATAATAATGATAAAAACAAGCATACATGGTTTGTTAAAATCTGTGCAAAAGTATTTGCAGAACCAATCCCAAATTGGTTCATTGACTGGTGGTCATACCACGGTCCTACAGTCCAGATATTACCGGAAAATTTCCTCCAATTATATAAAGAATGGAAAAAGGTATCCCCCTTCCTCCATGAATTATACCACGAAGATCATATCTGTTGGTTAGAAAAAATTGATCAAATGTATTTCTTTATAGAATTCTCTATTCCGTGGATCCATAAATGGGCTCCCGAAATAGGATTCACAGAGGAGGATGTTCCCTGTTTATATCGTGTGTATTATAATAATTTATGGGAAAAATTATTGAAAAAGGATCCCAGGTCCAAACAGTTGAATGGACAAGAACTCATTGATACCATTATCAACACCATCAACTCGTATAAAGAACTTCCTCAACAGGAAATTAGTGTTGATAACCCCTCTATTAGGCATATTGCCCGAAGAATCTCTACTCAAGAAGGAGATAAAGAAGCAATGATTAACGAGTATCTTGAAAAGATGAAGAAGAGCTTGCTTCAAGGTATCGATCAAATCGATAAATCAGACACTTCTATGAGAAGTGAGACTTCAGGCGAAGAGTCGCAACGCCACAGAGAAGACGTCATATTGTCTGAAGAAGAAATACAGGAGGCAGAAGACCTCCTTCAATCACTAAAAGCCATGGAAAAGAAACGTGGCAAAGAAAAGATGAATAATATTGACTGAGGAAAAGAAACGTGGCAAAGAAAAGATGAATAATATTGACTGAGGCAGAGACAGTCACCATCAACGCAACAGTATATAAACTGTTTAAAACAGTAAATCCACTGTTTAGGGACCCACATGGGACCCCTCCTACTGTACAAAGATTCTTTATGTTTATTTTTCTTTTCTATATAAGTCCTCATCTTGTTAAGTAAGAGGACACACAGAAATTTTTAGATATTCTCTCTTTTCTTATCTTTTGTAAAGAAAAAATCAGAAAGCTTTAGCCACTGTTCCGACATTCAATAAAAAAATTTGGATCAGTTTTGCTAAACATCCTTCGGTTCTTGGTCGTCCTTCAAGGTATTTATTTCTTTTAAATTTTTAGTTTTAATATAGTACTCTTCTCCTAGCCAGGACTATGTCCGGCTAAACATCTTCCATATCTATATCTCTTACCTAACTTCTCTCCTATATGTACCATGAACGGATCTAAGCTTTATTAAAATAGAAAGGAATTTCTTATAAGTTTCTAGACTTGGTTCTGAGATGGTGGTACAGTCGGATCTAGAACTACTCTTATGATCTCTGTCTGGCAAGCCTGTAGCAAGCCATGACCTTCTTAGCCCAAGATATGTGTTGAAAAGGGCGCCTCTTGGTCCGGTTAGAACCGCTACTGGGTTAGAACCGTTGGACAAGAAGTATCATAAGAGTATGAGCTAAGGTCCAGATAAATCAATGAGATCAATATCTGATTCTGCTTCTGAATATGATTCATAATCTTCATCAGAACCAGAAGTGTATAATAAACTATAAACCTTATCATGTAGTTCTGAATCGAGTTCTAAGGCTTTGAGCTTATTTAATTTGCAATTTGGGGCAATATGCCCTCGCTTGCCACATTTGTAACATTTGATTTTAGAAAGGTCTCTTCCTGACCGATCTTTGGTAAATCTATTAGATTTACGAGAGCTTCTTCTAGCCTCTCTTTCTTCTTTAGATCTTCGTCTAGATCTTCGTCTCCTGTTAGAACCTTCAATTTCTAGGGGATCGGTAGTACTCTTTTTTACTGCCATAGGCTGTTGGTTCAGGTAAACCAAACTGTGTGCAAAAGTCTCCAAGCTGAGATCTTTCTTTACGCTTATTCATCTTAAGCTGCTGTGACATGAGGAGCTCATTGCACAAGTTTAGTCCTTCTTGAGTGCAAACCCCTATCAAATAGCCATAAGTGTAATCCCTGTAAGGAATTTCAGCGTGGTTACCTCTTAGGGTTTTTCTAACCCTTTCTGCAAATAAAGAAGGAAGGCCGTCTATAAACTTAGCTTTCCAATATTCATATTTATTTTCAGGTAATTCCATAACCCGACTTAGAAACGTATCTTTGTACCATCTCCATTTGGTCAATGTAGGACATTTGAGACCATTTAGAAGGGTACGAATTGTTTTATATTGAGAGGTAAATCTACCATTAAAGTGTTCCAAAATAGTAACCACAAGAGTGTAGACCGCATCTTCTCGGTTCTTTTCAAGAGCAAAGGAGGATCTTCCTGAGGATCTTCCTGGGGCTGATCTTCCCCTTCCTCTTCCTCTAACTGTCCGCCAAGGCGGGTCCATCCTGTAAGAGAACCAATTAATCATTCTGAAAAATAATATGTTAATTCTTCTCGGATTGCTTCCGAGTAATCATGAACAGAGAGTTCCTCTCTTATTATATCATCAATGATGATTTCAATAATAAGACTAGAAAGATCTTTTGGCAATTTAATCACCTTTAACATAGAAATTAAAGTTTTTTCAGAAAGAAAAGCTAAATAAAACATTATTGAATATATTCCCTGGATAGGAAGTCTGGAAGAGAATTATCAATTCCCTTTTTATAATGAATATCAAAATCGAATGGGGCTAGTTGAGCCTGCCATCTTGCAAATATAAGTTTGGACGCATCATGCTAACTCTGATATACAGAGAAAGTCTGAACCATGGAAAATATTCCAGCGGTACTTAATCAAGGGATTATATTTCCCGGGAGAGTCATATAAAACTCGGTCTTATTATGAAGCTTGTTTGACAAGTACGGGTAGTGCAGAAATTCAGCACTTTTGCCCTATGGGTTATACCCCAGAAGAGAATGTTTTTAACTTCTCAAAAATAATAATCAAACAGATTATATCTGTTGAAGACTGGGGACTGTCCACTATGAAGGAAAGACAGCTTATTGTTAAAGGTATTCCTATGAACTTCACGTATTGGGATTATATCCAAGCTTTTTCAAAAACATTGTTTTATAATAATGATAAAAACAAGCATACATGGTTTGTTAAAATCTATGCAAAAGTATTTGCAGAACCAATCCCAAATTGGTTCATTGACTGGTGGTCATACCACGGTCCTACAGTCCAGATATTACCGGAAAATTTCCTCCAATTATATAAAGAATGGAAAAAGGTATCCCCCTTCCTCCAAGAATTATACCACGAAGATCATATCTGTTGGTTAGAAAAAATTGATCAAATGTATTTCTTTATAGAATTCTCTATTCCGTGGATCCATAAAATTAACCCCCGGACTAATATTGTTCAGGCTAATGATATTCATGACGATAGTTCTGATAAGGACTTTCCGACTCCTTCAGAAATTGAGTTCGACGTCAACAAATCTTAATGATTCCACACCAAATTGATTTTAGCCCAGGTTCCCTGGCAAGAAAACATATTCAAAAAGAATTTTTTGATAAAAGGTGGAATAAGTTTAAAACTTGGTTTTTTGATTCTTATAGCAAAGAAGATATGAATAATATTTCTCAAGAATTTTATGAAACTTGTGCATTGCATAATCAAATAATGCATTTTGTCCCTTGGTTTATAACCACTTACCTACCTTTGTATGTCAATGTTATTGAAAGAACTTATCGCGAGACTAATGGGAAGGTAATAACAGCCATTTATCCTCCGCAGTCTGCTTTTATTTTACCTAATAATACAGGTATAACTTTCAACGCTTTTCAAAAATTTATTGAAGAAGATATTGCTTCGATAAGTATTTCTGAGATTAATAAACTCATTTCTCAAAATAATTATTTGGGTTTATATGTCAAAGTTTTGGGAGAACATATTATCTCTCTCGATAAAAAACTAGATGAAATGACTATTTTAATAAAGGATATAAAAGCTAATATACCTAAGACCAATGTTGCTTCAACTAGTAAAGCAAAAGTGGTCCCTACCTTTATTCAAAGACCACCTGAGATTCAGGATTTTAAGTTTAAATCTTTAAATGAATTGGAAGAACTTATTGATAAAAAGGATTCAGGTTTAAAAATTAAACCAATTGAATTATCTCAAGAGTTTTCCGAAAAGATGGATCAAACTAGTGATTATAAAGGTCATATTTTCTCTGAGCTTAATAAGCTTAAAGGTTACCCTCGCAAGAATAGTTATGTTAAACCTGCGATGACTACTTTCTATTACCCTCGTCCTACTCCCCAAGATGCGCAGGCATATTTGCATGCACAAAGGCAGAAAGAAACTTTTGCCTCAATCACTAAAGAAGATAATGATAATATCATATCTTATGAGCAATTCCGAAAAAAGGAAATTATAATTTTTCTGGAAAACTCTGATATACAGAGAAAGTCTGAACCATGGAAAATATTCCAGCGGTACTTAATCAAGGGATTATATTTCCCGGGAGAGTCATATAAAACTCGGTCTTATTATGAAGCTTGTTTGACAAGTA